>BQKN01060767.1:86935-107809 GCA_022839385.1 Asparagus kiusianus | reverse complement strand
CCCTCCTTAGATTCTATCTTCTTATAAAAAATTTTACAAGCTTTGTATTTATTCTCACTAACCGCTCTTTTTAATTCCTCCCATACTAATTTATATTTTTCTAAGTTTTTCTACTCCTATACTTTTGCCACTCTTTATATAAAGTTTTCTTCTCTCTAATGACCTTTTGCATACTCTCATTCCACCACCAACTCTCCTTACCGTCTAATCTACAATCTTTAAATTCTCCTAGTATATCTTTATCCACTTTCCTAATACAAAAAGATATGCTATTTCGCATAATACTAATCTCATTATTTATGTTCCATATATCTTCTTTCATTATCTTACCTTTAAAATATATTAAGTTCTCTCCTTTTAAATTTCACCATTTAGTTCTAAGTCTTTTGTTTACGTTAGTTTTCCTACTCTACTTTTTAATTATTATGTCTAAGACCATGAATCTATGTTGTGTACTTAACTCTCTCCTAATATAACTTTACAATCCTTGCATATTAACCTATTCGCTACTCTAGTAAGCAAAAAGTCTGTTTGACTGTTATTAAAACTACTTTTAAAGATTATTGAGTATTCATCTCTTTTTCTATTATTTGCCATTATCAAATCAATGATATTACAAACTCTACAATTAGTTTACCCATATCATTCTTATCTTCATACCCGAAACCACCATATATCCTCTCATATCCATTATTATCCTTACCAACATGCCCATTAAGATCCCCTCCTATAAGTAATTTCTCTCCAAATAGGATTCCTTGCACTAATTCATCTAATCTATTCTAAAATTCCCTTTTAGTACTATCGGACAAGCCTATTTGTGTGGTGTAAGTACTAATAATATTAATAACCTCTACACCTAAGATAACTTTTATTAGTATTATTCAATCCAACTCTTCTTACATCTACAACACTTTCTTTTATTATATTATCTACAAGTACTCCCACTCCATTCCTATTCTTCTCCTTCCCATGTACCAAAGTTTATATCCACTCTTTTTAATTTCTTTAGATTTTTCACCTATCTATTTAGTTTCTTATAAACAAATTATATTTATCTTTCTTCTAATCATGACATCACTAATTCAATTGTCTTTCCGGTAAGTGTACTTATATTCCAAGTAGCTAATCTAATTGTATTTTCTTGTAAAAGTCTCCTGCCATTTTCTCTCTCAGACCATTCTTGTTTAAGCCAAATACTATTAGGTATCCTATTAGAGGATTGTAGACTCTTAGAACATCCTCGCTTACTTATCATTACACTAAGGTAGAATCGATGTAATGTGTCGATTTTGTGGGATGCCCTAGCAAACTACCCTTGCTTACTTCTCATTGTATCAAGGTGAGATCTATGCAACGCGTCATGGTGGGGATGCCCCAATGAGTATATAATAGGATTTATTTTGCATGTGGATTCGAATATATTTTATGCTGGCTGTCGGCTACCTAACACAACCCTCCTTTATCCTAGCTTGGGACAAGCACTGCTGACAAACAGCACTGGCAGAGTTAATAATATAGATATGGACATGCATAAAATAAATTCTATATTCACCGGTTAGTTAAAACATAGTTACTATGGTGAAACATGTGAGGAAAAACAGGATAGCGGTGGTAGCACAAGATTTGATGTGTCAGGTGAGCTTCATTAATGGTGATGTCACCATTAAGAGAGTTATTTCCTCTTTGTCTCTCCCACCAACCACCCCCCTTGCAAACTTTTTAAATCCCTCCTCCTTTCAAGCCCTTCACCCCCATCTCAGCAAAGCAGTCCACCTCTCTATTCTCGTCCTTTGCTGACCTCTTCAAAGAAAAACCCTCTCCCGTCGACTTCAACCTAAGGCATTCTTCCTCTTCCTGACCACTTCAAGCCATCCTTATCCATAGAAGGGGTTTGGATACTAGTGATAACAAGAAGAAGGTTCATAGAAGCAGATCTACTCTCTTGAAAGATCATTCTCCCTTCCCTCTAAGAAAAAATGGTGTTTTTTTATGGAAACCCAAATCACAAGGCTAACAATTGGAAGATCGGAGAATTTTTGTAGTTTAGATGCAAGGAAGTCGGCCACTGTAAAACCTCGTAAATTTGAATATATTGTGATAAATAATAATAAATATGTTATATGGTGATAAATAATATATATTGATGTTTGAGTATGCTAGGGATTGAATTGAGATCAATCCAATGTATATACGTGAGTATAGATGGAAAACATGTACAAACCTATTTCTGGGCTGTTAGTAGTCGACTACTACTCAGAGTAGTCAACTAACCAGTTTAGTAGTCGACTACTCTGAATAGTAGTCGACTATCGGAGTTGTTTCTAGTTTTTTTTTTTCATATTTTGGGTCAGATTCGTTTTGTTTCGAACCCAGTTGTATATATGTATATATATACTCGTTATAAAGTTCTTTCTACCCGCATTCACGTGAGTTTGACACCATCTACCTTCCACCTTAAACTCTAACCCTAATTGTGAGTTTTTAGGAGAGTTTTGAGGCGCTTGTCGAGAGGAAGGTGGAGTTTGAGATCGTGGTTAAAGGGGGATCTTTAATATAGGTGGTTGAGGAGTCCAGCAGCACTCTAAGGCAAAATCATCTTCATCCACTCCTGCAACCTTAGTAATTTCATGATTAAAGTGTTAAATCCAAGTTTATATGTTTAATTCTCTGTTTGATGTCATAAAAGATAGGTTTTTTTATAATAGATCTATAACCTATGTTAGATCTGATATTTTTCTTGCTATTAACATTAAAAATTTGATCATGATCATTAGGTTTAATTTTGATCTCGTTTTAAACCTATTCATTAAGTTTAACTTATGTGCAAAACACTAATTTGATAATTAATTGAGTTTTTCTTGTATATTATCGTGCTAAAACCTAGTCTTGTGATATCTAGGCTTTGTAATCAGATTTAAAACAAAATATAACTCTGTCATGTGTAGTTTACACCATGTTTTCATAATCATGTTGCTTATATATAATTAGTTGAAGAGATTTATTAATGAAGGTGTTAACTTTAATTGAACCAATATAATTCTATATTTATGATCAAAATAATCTCTGTTTAATGTAGGGAATTCATGTAAATCCCGTTTGAGATTTCATAAGTGCAAGTTGTTTAGTTAAATTATTGTTTGTGCATATCAGTTTGCATTTGCATGCAGAGTAGTCGACTACTAAGATGAGTAGTCGGCTACTCTGTCTCAAAATTTATTATACAAAAACTTTCTCATAGTAGAGCAGTCGACTAATGTGTATAGATGTGATCATTGTGGTTATTTTGATCATTTGGCCGAATATTGTTTTGATTTGAAAAAGAAATCTTATTTGCCAAATGTTTCTAGTAGACCACATGTTTTTAAATGTGATGTTTGTGGTAGATTTGGCCGTTTGGGGAAGTTTTGTTATGATTTGAAAAAATATTCAAACTTACCAAATTTCTCAAGTAAACCACCTTTGTTTAATGATGTTTCTCATTTGCAATATAATTTAAAATAAAAATCTTTATTTTCAAATGATTCCCGTACACGAGCTAATGGTCAACAAAAACAAATGGATCTCTTTCATTGCACAAATTGCAATCGGAAGGGTCATTTGCAAGATTATTGTTTTGATCGTGCTAGTGCACCATATGCGCCCAAGAGGGTTCATAACCCTAGGGCTTTGAACTTAAAAGAAAGGGGTCATGTCTCTAAACCTCTTGGTACCAAGATTACTTGGGTACCAAAACAAATTTGATTTTTAAACCAAGAATTTTAGTATTTTTCTTTTTTTTCTTGGTTTTGAAAAACGTGTTCTAAACTTTTTATATGAATTTTTTTTAATTGATCAAATCTTTTGTTTTCATGATTATTTATTTCGATTTTGATGAGAGGTTTGTGTTCATATAACCCTCCGGATTTATTTGGTGTTTATTCCCAAATCTTGTTTACCGGATACTAAAATGTTTATATGGGTTGATACTAGCTCAAGAGCTAAATATAATTGCCTCTCTTGATTTTTTAAAATCATGATGTTTTGATTTTATGATTTAAATTTTGATTTATGATTTCATTTAAATGATTTGTTTTCATTTGAAAACATTTTGCATGATTCTCATGCTCTTTCTCTTTTGATTTCATAAATCTACCTTTACACATGGTTTTTATGTTCTTTGATATGAGACACTATTTTTTCATATTGATATATTCATATGTGTTCTCATTATCTTTTTCGTATGTAAGGAGTGTTTAGCATATTCTCCATCTATGCTTGCTCACATATGTTTGCCTTGATACTCATTGCATACATTCTTTAAGGTATTTTGATAGGGGGAGCAATCCCTATACTTGTTTGATACTCACCTATGTTTATTGATAGGGGGAGCTTTCTCTCTCTTCTTTCTTGTTGGTTTTTCCTTTTTGATGTTGTCAAAGGGGGAGAAATATTGTGAGTATATTCTTTCTTGTTTATATGCATGTAAATTATAATTTATATATTCATTTCCTTTTATGCATATATCCTTTTTGTAAATTGTTTGTCACCATAAAAAGGGGGAGATTGTTGGCCTCTTTGTTTTGATGATGTTTAATAAACAATTTATCACTAATGTTGTTTGTCTAGTATTTGTGTTTTCTTATTCATTATAGACAAACAACATGTTAGAAGATGGATGGAATTGCGCTTCAACGATCATATCCAATGGTGGTTGGCGGCATGTTGGCGTGAAGCCATGCAATTCAAGTTAAAGATTCAAGTTTTCGCTTCATCCGTAAGATTACCAAGTCAAGCTTATTGAAGATTAAGATTGCTTGGGTATATTAGTTTAGATTTATATTATGTATGTTCAATACTTTAAGCTCGATATCATATGCACACACATTGTAGTTTTGGTTTCTATGTATATATAGTTTTATATATACATACAAGTTTTTAGTTTCTATACATATATATATAGTTATATATATATACATAAATGTTTTTGGGTTTCCATGTTTATAAATATGAGATTACATATTTGTGTTTTAGAAAATATTGTATAGAATATGCATATTTGTGAAAATATTATGTTTCTAATTTATAGACTTCATAACAACTTTTTATATCCTTTATTAAGTCTATAAGAACGTTTGAAAATATTTTAAAGTTGTGTTTATGTCAAAACATCAAATTTCATGTATATCAATTTTTTATGTTTTGGACATACTTGTAAAATACATGAGTTTTCACAATTGGGAAATGCAATTTGAAAAATTTCTTCGTTTACATGCTTATATTCATATATACAAACATTTCCCTAAGTTTTACTAATTTTGGAGTTGTTTTGTTATTTTCAATTGAATTTACAAAACCGAGTTTTCAGCAGTTTTTTAGAAACTGTGTATCTGTGTTCAAACATTTATTTATCTCAACTGAGAAGTGTGTTTTTAGAAATTCTTTCACTAACATGTTTATCTATATGTCTAGAACCTTTTCTCAAAATTTCATGATTTTTGGAGTTGATTTACTATTTTTAATTGATTTTACAAATCAGATACATAAATTTCCAAAATCTGTCAAAACCTGAAACTGTTTGTGCACGTTGCTACAGTGCGGTCAACCGCCACGGTCGACCGTGCTACAGTGCGGTCGACCGTGACGATCGACCACCAATGTTACCGTTGCACAGTAACGGTAACTTGCTGATTTTTGTCTTTTAGTGGTTTTTTAGGGTTTTTGAGGTTGTTTTCTTGTACCCTATATATACCTTATTGTATTTATCATTTTATATACAATGAGAGAGTTTTAAACAAGTTTAAGAGGGTTTTATAGTTTGTTTTAAGTTTGGGGTTTGTGTTTACAATGGAGAAAGCTTATGTTGTCAATTGAGGGATTCATCCTCAACCTTCTTCATCCTCTCCTTTGTGTTTATAGAGAAGTTTTCTAAACTCTTATCTAGCTTTATATTTTCTTAGTTATTTGATTATCATTCGTTAAAGCTAGTTTTTATATTAAGTTTAGATTTTATTTTATTTCACTCATTGCTTACACACACCCACATGAGCTTATTGTATTTTCATACATAGTATATTTAGGTTGGTGAGAGTTGTAACATTGTGTGTGAGCTTACATTGAGTTCTCATTTATTGTAAAGAATAAATCATTTGTTATATTGTGAGATTGTAAGGTTTTCGGTGAGCTAAAAACCGAGTGAGTTGATTGTAAAGTTTTCGGTGAGCTAGAAAACCGAGTGAGAGTGTAAGGTGTGAACGTTGATCGGTGAGCGTTGAAAACCGATATTGTGAGGTGTAAACGTTATTCGGGTGAGCGTAGAAAACCCGGTTGTGATAGTGGATTTCTCCCCGGGAGAGGGGAGCGGAGACGTAGGACGGAAGGTACGAACTTCGTGATCATTTGAGTGTGTTTGAGTTTGTCATTGGCGCATTTGCTTTTGCATTTATCTTATATCGCCAATTGTGCATTGCTCATTTATTTCATCTACTATCTTGTTTATGTTTTATTTCACCATTGTGTTAGTTTATATATCCTTGCATATGTTTTTATCATATAGGATATATCTCATTGTTCATATTGCTTATCCTAGCTTACATATCTTGTAGCATATCATACTTGCTAGGATATATTTGTTAATTAGTTTTTATTGGTATTTAAATCGGATTAGATTAGCATAAGACCCTAATAAACCCCCCCTCTAGGGTCAAACAATAGTATATACAAGAGAGTTTCCTTGTTTGCATTATTTCTCTCGACGTACCAATCTCATGTTGTGTATTTCTAATTGTTGATTTCATTAGATTATCTATTCTTAGTTCAGCATTAATGTTTAGATATCTATATTTTGAGATAATGGTATATACATGAGGGTTTCCCTATTTGGATTATTTCGCTCGATGTACTACGTCTCTTGTTGTAGGTTTTTAAATATTAATTTTACTTAGATACAGAGAAAATAAATCTAGGTAGACTGTACTTATAGATAGTGCCTCCACTCCATCTAGTAGCCCTTCCTCTAGGGGCGGATGGAGGTGATCTTACTGTTATGCTCTAACGCTCTTTATGTAGTTCTTTTTGTTTTTTTCTCTTCTTTCAGACGGTACAGAGGTACGGAGAACCGCGTGATGACAGAGTTATTGCATAGTCATCGTCACACGAGTTTTTAGAGGCTCCACAGTAGATTTTATGTTTTATTCTGACATTAGAGTTTCATTATTATTTTATAAAGGTAGCGTGCCTTAGTACGATTCTAGTTGATTCATGTTTACATTCTTATTGTTTTAGTTATCGGATGTATTACAATTGAGATATGATTCTTTTTATTTATGAGATATCTTTTCTATATCATGTCTATTATATTTATTCCCTTATTTTTCCTATTTGTACCTGCACTTCTATTTGATTCTATTAGAGGATATTGTTGTGATTGGTGAAACGTATTTATGCACAGCGTGAGTACATGACAGGTTTGACATCTCTGGGTTTACCTTCGACTGTAGCCTTATGCGAAACCAGGGGCGTCAAAGTTGTTATCCGAGCTCTAGTTCCAGCATCCTTAGAATCATTCCTGTGTTGAGTTATGGATCTAGGATAGAGTTTCATAGGGATCATGTATAAAGTCTGCTAGGAATTCCTAGAATGAGTGATGATGTTATATACGTAAGTTCGAAAATTACAAATTTTTTCATGACAACTGATCTTATTTTGATTGAAAAGTATTTGCATGACTAAAAAGTGATAATATTTTCCTATTGATATATATTTATCTTTATGCTTGAGATCCTATTTACAATGTCTAAGAAGATCTACTTCTAAACATATAGATGTCAGGAAGAGGACGTGGTACCCGAGCTCAGGGAGCTGGCAAGCAAATATAGAGCCCGAGCCGTAACAGGTTCCACAGTATCTAGTCGATCTCAAAGCACCGTTAGCAGCTCGGCTAAAGGAGATAGAGGAGCAATTGGAAAATCAGGCTCCGCAGGAGGCACCTATTCAGGAGGAAACACCAGAAGAGACGGTAATAGCTACCCCACCACCACTAGTTGTAGAGAGAGTAGCTGAGCAGGAAGCATGGCTCCATTTGTTAGAGAGATACCAAAAGTTAAAGGCACCAAAGTTTCACGACACATTTGGTTGAAGGCACCAGAGTTTCATGGCACGTCAGATTCTATTGTGGCACATAAATGGAAGGAGGATGTGAGTAACATCTTGGATATGTTTAATATGGATACTGTACAGAAGCAGAGGCTAACAGCTTTTAGCCTCAAGGGTGATGCAGGAGGGTTGTATCGACTTCGGTTCATTCTGGGGCAGAGGATAACGATTTCATGGGAGACTTTATGTTCTTCATTGATGAGCAGTATGTGTCGGCTGTAGTAAAAACCGAAAAGGAGTTGGAGCTTGCTCAACTAGAGCAGGGAGACATGTCGGTGTCAGATTATGAGAGTAAATTCATGGCCCTACTCAGATTCATGGGCATGTCACATACTAATGAGCAGTAGGTTCAAATGTTTTTGATGGGACTTCGCCCGAGTCTACATCGATATCTTGTATTTAGGCGACTTCATTCAGTGCGGGAGGTGGCCAATGTAGCCATTTCGTAGGAAACTGAGAGTATAATGTTTTAGAAGAGCAAAGAGGGTAATGCCAAGCCAGGATAGCAGAATGATAAGGGCAAGGACAAGAGACCTTTTGACAGATTTGGAGGACCCCATGAGCGGGGTAAGGGGTTTCATCATCAGCCGCAAGGTCAACATAAGAAAGGAGCACAACATGGTTCCACAGCACCGCAACAACGCAAGATTCAGGGTGCATGTTATAACTACAATAAGATCGTCTATAATGTCAAGGATTGTCACAGTGCACCAGCAGGAGGTCAGCAGAGCAGAGGCCAAGGCTAGCAGCAAGGATGAGGACCCAGTTAGCAGTAGAACCGTGGTCAGGGTTAGCAGTTTTAGGGTCACGGTTATGACCAGCAGCAGCATCAGTAGAGGATAGAGACACCACCAACCATCCTGAGGATTGAGGGATCGACAGGCCAGATTTGAGGAATCCAAGAGATTTTTGAGGGACAAATAGTCTCATATGTTCTTCTGCCAGTAGTGCAGTAGTCGTTAGCCACCGATAGAGTGTATGCAGTTGTTCCTCGTGATCATAGTGCGAGCGGGGCCATGGTGGAAGGTACGTTCCTTGTGAACTCCTTTCCAGCC
Source organism: Asparagus kiusianus (assembly GCA_022839385.1). Lineage (NCBI taxonomy): Eukaryota > Viridiplantae > Streptophyta > Magnoliopsida > Asparagales > Asparagaceae > Asparagus > Asparagus kiusianus. The sequence goes on along the minus strand of BQKN01060767.1, from coordinate 98,621 downwards.
CGTATTCTTTTTGATTTAGGCGCTTCATATTCTTTCATCTCCCATAATTTTATGATTAGACTTCAGCTTGTAGCGCAACCTTTTTAAATATCCCTTTATCTATATCTACTCTTTTAGGAGAGATGTCTCTCTTAGAGAATATCTGTAGGAGATGTATTGTCAGCTTAGACAATTCTGAGTTCATGATCGATTTGATGGTCCTACATATGTCTGAGTTTATGTTACCCTTGGTATGGATTGACTATCTTCCTATCATATGAGTATCGACAGTTTTATAAAGATAGTCAGCTTGCGAGCATTTGATAGGTCTGGGTTAGTGGTAGCGACCTCACAAGGCAACTAATTTGCGGAATTATTTCTAGCATATGTCGAGGAGGTGATAATGCGGGATCAAGGTACTGATTTGAACGAGACGTGAGTGGTCTCAGAGTATCAAGATGTCTTCCAAGACATACCAGGTTTACCTCTAGTGAGAGAGGTCGAGTTTTGAATAGAGTTGCAGCCAGACACAGCACCGATATCCCGAGAACCTTATCGTATAGCGTCTGCTGAGATGAGGGAGCTCCAGATCTAGTTTGATGAGTTGTTATCTCAGGGTTTCATTCGCCGAAGTCATTCTTTATGGGGAGCGCCGGTCCTTTTCATGAAGAAGAAGGATAGTAGCATGCGTTTATGCATAGATTATCGTGAGTTGAACAAGGTTACTATCCGGAACCGGTATCCACTACCAAGGATTAATGACTTGTTCGACCAGCTACAGATAGTGTAACATTTCTCAAAGATTGATCTTCGTTGTGGCTATCATCAGTTACACGTTCGGAAGATGGATATTCCCAAGAATATTTTTCTGACTCGATATAGGTCCTTTGAGTTCTTTGTCATGCCATTTAGGATGACCAATACATCCGCGAAATTTATGGATTTGATGAACCGGGTTTTATGTCCATACTTAGACCAGTTCATGATTATTTTTATCGATAACATCCTTATATACTCAAGATCGAAGGCAGAGCACGAGCAGCATCTTCGATTGGCTTTACAGACTTTGCGGGAGTATCAGTTATATGCTACGTTTAGCAAGTGTGAGTTTTGGCTATCTGAGGTTAGATTTTTAGGCCACATCCTCAGCAGAGAGGCATTGTAGTTGATCTAGCTAAAGTTGAGGCAGTATTGGATTGGGAGCCACCGAAGATGGTTTCAGAGATTCGTAGTTTCTTGGATTTGGCCGGCTATTATAGGAAATTTATTCAGGACTTATCGAAGATTGCAACACCGCTTACACACCTTACAAAGAAGGGTGTTTGTTTGGAGCACGGAGTGCCAGGAGGGCTTTGAGACTTTAAAGGCTAAGTTGACTATAACGCTAGTGTTGATCATTCCGAGCTGTGATAATACTTTTGTTGTCTACACGGATACATCATTGTTAGGTCTTGAAGGTGTCCTTATGTAGACCCGAAGAGTGGTAGCCTACATTTCGAGGCAGTTGAGGACTCATGAGTAGAATTATCCTATGCATGACTTAGAGCTAGTAGTAGTAGTCTTCGTACTAAAGACATGGAGGCACTATCTGTATGGAGTACAGTTCGAGGTATTTAGAGATCATCAGAGTTTGAAGTACCTCTTCTCTCAGAAAGAGAAAAATCAGAGATAACGACGATGGGTCGAATTTATTAAGTATTATGAGTTCGCAATTTAGTACCATCCGGGAAAGGTGAACGTAGTAGTAGACGCATTGAGCAGGAAGCGTCGGCATCGGATTGCAGTTTTGAGGTGCTCATTGCATCTAGATCTTTACACCCTTAGCCAGTTTGACTTTAGGCCTGAGATCGGCGTGAGTAGCATATTTTTGGTAGCTTTATCAGTGCAGCCAACTTGGAGTCATAGAGTGGTCAGAGCTCAGCTAGAGGACTCTTGGATTCAAATCTGAAAGGATGAGATTTTCAAAGAGCCAAAGGCTGATTGGACCGTTAGAGCAGATGGAGGTCTTCGAATGAAGGTCCGATTAGTGATGCCGAATAGTCCATAATCGAAGAAAGACTTATTTGATGACATGCATCGTACCATATACACAGTGCATCCAGGCACAATAAAAATGTACAAGGACCTGAAGAGACACTTTTGGTGGAGTGGCATGTGTAGGGAGATGACCGAGTATGTGGCTAAATACTTTACCTGCCAACAAGTGAAGGCAGAACACCAGAGATCAGCAGGAATCCTACAGCCTTTACCCATTCTGGAGTGGATATGGGCAGATATTTCCATAGACTTCATTGCAGAATTGCTGAGATCGAAGAAGGGGAACGATTTAGTTTGGGTGATAGTTGTTCGGTTGATGAAGTCAGCATATTTTATATCAATAAAGACAACCTATACAGCAGAGACTTATGCGAGGATATTTATCCAGGAGAACATGAGATTGCACGGAGTTCCAGAGACGACTGTATCAGATCGAGGCTCAGTTTTCACTTCACACTTTTCGAGGAGCTTCCAGAATTCTTTCAGTAGCCAATTATCGTATTCTAGTATCTTCCACCAGTAGATAGATGGACAAACAGAGAGAGTCAACCAAGTTTTAGAGGATATGTTGTGGGCATGCATCATAGATTTTCAGGGCAACTGGGAGGACCACATCCTATTAATCAAATTCGCTTATAACAACAATTATTAGGCAACTATTGGCATGGCACAGTATGACGCGTTATATGGAAGGCCTTGTAGATCGCCTATTTGTTGGGCATTGCCAGAGGACAGTCTATTGCTTAGACCGGAGTTAGTAAGACAGACTACAGAGAAGGTGGTAGTTATTTGGGAGTGCATTCTTACAGCACAGAGTCGTCAGAAGAGTTATACAGATCAAAGATGATGATCGTAAGAGTTCTAGGTTAGGGACTATGTATTATTGAAAGTATCACCAATGAAGGAGTTCAACGATTTGGTAGATGGAGAAAGCTTGCCCCAAGGTATATTAGTCTGTTCAAGAGAGTAGAGCGCATTAGAGCCGTTTTATATCGGCTAGAACTTCCAGCATCAATGTCGAGTATACATGATGTCTTTCATGTTTTGATGCTTAAGAAGCATCTATGTGACGAGGAGCACCAGCGAGTGTTAGACGTGCCAGAGATTGAAATTCATGATGATTTGACTACTATTGAAATTCCTGTTTGTATTCTTGCTAAGGAAGACAAGAAACTTAGAAATAAAGTGATTTCTCTAGTCAAAGTTCAATGGAACCAGAAAGGAGCTGAGGAGGCTTTTTGGGAGCGCGAAGAGGATATGCGTCATGACGACCCGCACCTGTTTGAGCAGGTAAATTGATTCATTGACTATGACTTTCTTTTGTTTATGATTTGGTTATATGGTCATATTTATATTTAACACTAAAATGGGGGTACGAACACTTAGTTCCTAATCATTCGGAACATATGGTATATATATAAAGGGTTCCTTGTTTAGATTTTTGACCCGACGTACTAGTTCTGCTTACTTAGGAGTTAAGTGGGAGTATCGCATTCGAGTTGGTTAAGTGTAGATATTGCTATGTTTCATATCTGGGGATTAATGGTATGACATATGTACGAGAGAATTTCTTTGTTTGGATTATCCCCTCTAGGTGCTTTTCGTATATTATTAATCCCTAATATACGATTATGGAATTTTAGGATAAAATTCTTTTAAGGGGGAAAGAATGTAAAACCTCATAAATTTGAATATATAGTGATAAATAATAATAAATATGTTATATGGTGATAAATAACATATATTGATGTTTGAATATGCTAGGGATTGATTTGAGATCAATCCAATGTATATACGTGAGTATAGATGGAAAACATGCACGAAAATATGTACAAACGTGTTTCTGGGCTGTTAGTAGTTGACTACTAGTCATAGTAGTCAACTAGTCAACTACTCTGAGTAGTAGTCGACTATCGGGGCTGTTTCCAGTTTTTTCTTTCGGATTTTGGGTCGGATTCGTTTTGTTTCGAACCTAGTTGTATATATGTATATATATACTCATTTTAAAGCTCTTTCCACCCACTTTTATGTGAGTTTAACATCAACCACCTTCCTCCTTAAATCCTAACCCTAATTGTGAGTTTTGGGGAGAGTTTTGAGGCATTTGTCAAGAGGAAGGCGGAGTTTGAGATTGTGGTTGAAGGGGGATCTTCCATATACGTGGCTGAGGAGTCCAACAACACTCTAAGGCAAGATCATCTTCATCCACTCGTGCACCATTAGTAATTTAATGATTGAAGTGTTAAATCCAAGTTTATATGTTTAATTCTCTTTTTAATGTGATAAAAGATAGTGTTTTATAATAGATCTGTAATCTATGTTAGATCTGATGTTTTTCTTGGTGTTAACATTAGAAATATGATCATGATCATTAGGTTTAATTTTATTCTAGTTTTAAACCTGTTAATTAAGTTTAACTTATGTGCAAAACCCTAATTTGATAATTAATTGAGTTTTCACTGTATATTATCATGCTAAAACCTAAGGTTATGATATCTAGGCTTTGTAATTAGATTTAAAATGAAATATAACTCTGTCATGTGTAGTTTTCACCATGTTTTCATAATCATGTTGCTTATATATAATTAGTTGAAGAGATTTATTAATGAAGGTGTTAACTTTAATTGAACCAAGATAATTCTATGTTTATGATCAAAATAATCTCTGTTAAATGTATGAAAATCGTGTAAATCCTATTTGAGGTTTCATAAGTGCAAGTTGTTTATTTAAATTCCTGTTTGTGCATATCAGTTTGTAGTTGCATACAGAGTAGTCGACTACAAAGATGAGTAGTCGGCTACTCTATCTCAAAATTCATTATATAGAAACTTTCTCATGGCAGAGCAGTCGACTATTGTGTATAGTAGTTGGCTACTCACACTTAATTCAATTTTCCTTGATTCTGGATGAATTCAGAGCAGTCGACTACTCAGTCTAATAGTCGATTTAGGTGGATGTTAGTTATGAGTTCCAACTCATCTTTAAGATATATGATCGAGATATTTTTCTCTTGAAAGTATACGAGAGTATATGTTAGTATTTATTTTATCTCCCTAGTGATTGTGAAAGATATCATAAATACGATGATGATATATTTCTTTACTGTTTTCTTTACTTCTTAGTTGGGATCAATGATTAGCGATTTAAAATTTAAGACATATGGTATATACATGAGGGTTTCCTTGTTTGGAATATTTCACTCGACGCACCAGTCTCATGGTGTGGATTTCTAATTGTTGATTTCATTAGATTGTCTATTTTTAGTTTGGTATTAATGTTTAGATATCTATAATTTGAGACAATGGTATATACATGAGGGTTTCTTTATTTGGATTATTTCACTCGATGTACTATGTCTCGTGTTGTAGGTTTCTAAATGTTAGTTCCACTTAGATATAGGGAAAATGAATCTAGGTAGACTATGCTTATAGATAGTGCCTCCACTCTATCTAGTAGCCTTTCCTCTGGAGGCGGATGGAGGTGATCTTGCTATTACGCTCTGACGCTCTTTATGTAGTTCTTTTTGTTGTTTTCTCTTATTTCAGACGGTACAGAGGTACAGAGAGCCGTATGATGACAGAGTTATTGCATAGTCATTGTCACATGAATTTTTAGAGGCTTCACAGTAGATTTTATGTTTTTTTAGACATTAGAGTTTTATTCTTATTTTGTAAAGGCAACGTGCCTTAGTACGATTCTAGTTGGTTCATGTTTACATTCTCATTGTTTTAGTTATCGGATGTATTACAATTGAGGAATGATTCTTTTTATTTATGAGATATCTTTTCTATATCATGTCTATTACATTTATTCCCTTATTTTGCCTATTTTGTACTCACACTTCTATTTGATTTTACTAGAGGATATTATTGTGATTGGTGAAACGTGTTTATGCACAGTGTGGGTGCATGGTAGGTTTGATATCGCTGGGCTCACCTTGGACTGTAGCCTTGTGTGAAACCAGGGGTGTCATAGCCATACTTCGAGATCTTACGCCCTCGTCTATCAACCTTAACCACGCACTATCCCCATCATCCCTCTACCTCAATCGGTAAAGGATAAAATCTCCTAACTTGCTAAATTTGCCATTCTCCCTCTTAAGAATGGAGATCCCTCTATGGCTGAACTGAGGGAGATGCTGGAGTACATCTTCAACATCAAGAAGTGGGACGATTACATCATCCCCGCCAATCAAGGTTCCTTCCTTGTGGAATTCCTATTCCTAGATTTCCTTAAGAAAGTTGTTTCTTCTCAGTATATGGACATGGGATACTTTGGAGGTGCCTTTGCTAAGTGGAGTGAGAGGAAGGGCATGCATGTCTTCACAGAGGTAGCTATCATTTGGGTAAAGATATCCTCTCTTCCATGTCACATTTGGGACAATAATTTCTCTGCTCTACCCTTCAAGGATGTCGGTGTAATTCATGCTTTCTCTAGGGATGTCAAAGTCAAAGAGGAAGCCAGAGACTACAAGGTTCTGCTTAAAGTGAAATGCCGTCAAGACACCCCCCATCCCCTTTAGATACATCTCTCTCTGCAATAACTGGTTGATGGAAAGTAAGGTGGTTATCTTTGTGATTGGGAAGACAACCATGGCTGTAAAGCTAAAAAAAGAGAATGGTGCTTCATCTTAATGAGGGAAGGAGAACCATCTTCTAATTGTAGCATGGGTGCTTTTTGCAACAACTTCTTCGGTGATACTATACTCAATCAAGCCTTGATCAGACCCATCATTGAAGACTCGTTGTTAACCCAACCTTCTCAAGCTGTAGTTCCCTAGGCTACCATAAAGGGTAAATCCGTAATTATAGCTAATTGTTAAATGTAGCAGGAAGAGAGGAAGTGCTAAAAGCTAATCGAGCTAGTGGGGATATGGTAGTTGGAGAGGGACCTTCCAAGTTTGTTTACTCTATCCCACATAACTAGGACAAAGTGGAAGTTGTCTATGAGCATAAAAACTTCCTCATGGAAATGAACTTTTGGGGACATGTCTACCCAGAATCTCTTGTGCCCCTGGGCCCGCACCTAGCTAGCCCAATCCATCTTCTTAGAGCACCCATGGAGCCTGCTCTAGCTGAAGACCCCAAGATCCATATCCCCATCTCTAACATTGCCCATATCATTGAGTCCTTGTCTTCTTTGGCTCTTTCACCAAGCTTTGAGAGAGTCATCAGGAGGAGGAAGCCAGCAGCCAGATCCCTTGCCCACAAGCCTCTTTACCAATGTTTGGTGACTTACAATAGCAGTTTTGCACCGGCGACCAAGAATAGTTATCTTCCTCTACCTTCACTTGCCTAATTAATTCTTTACTTTGAGATATTTTGGAAAAATATTGTTGCTAATTATGGTATTAAGGAACCCATACCAAATGAAGGTATTTATAAGATGAAGAAGCTGGAATTAGTAAGGGGAGAGGTGGCTGTTCGCGGTAAAAATCGGGTCTTTCTTCATTGATGTCATTGCACTCTTGATAACAGTTTATCGGTTACAAAAGATCCGGTCTTTTTATAAGATCCGGTTATAATGAAAATCAAAATACGAAAAAGAAAGATTACAACTTTTATCCTTGTTTGTCGAACGAATCGCGAGCTCCTGTTTTGCGGTCACTCGCTTTGTGTGGGTTCTTTGCCTGCGCCGGGGTTATTTGCCATGGACCACCGCGTGATCTCGATCCGATCGGATCTACACGATATAACGGGTATTATTCCACCAAGGGAATAATAGCCAGGAGGGATTGTTTCACCAAGGAAACAACCGCTCGAATCTCGGGATCTAAGAACCAAGCTTAGATCCGGAGTGTGATCGTGTAGATCTGAAGATCCGATCCTCTCGAACTCCTGCCTTATTTGGCGTTGACGATCGCTGAGCACCGGATCTGGAAGTCCAAGTCTCCTAAGCCTTCGATGTTTGAATCTTGTTTAGATCTGAGTCTTCAATCCAGCAGGGCTTCGCCTCCTCCAAAATCCAACCCCTAAAACAAATGAGCACAATGCCTATTTATAGGCACTCGTTACTGTGCCCCGTGCACAGAACAGGGCCTAGCCACCCCTGGGTGGCTCGGCCATGGCCGAGCCACCCTGGGGTGGCTCGGCCACCGAGCCACCTCAGGGTGGCTCGGCTTGGGCCGAGCCACCTTGAGGTGGCTCGGCCCAGTGCCGAGCCCCCGGGTGTTCCGTCGTTTCGTCCGTCGTTCGGGTTTTCCGGTGTTTCCGGTTCTCCGTTGTTCGGATTTGATTCGGTTTGTGGTTGACTTGATCTGGAATCGACTTGTTGACTTGATTCCAAATATGGCAGTTAATCCGCTTCTGAGTTCGAGTCCGGAATTGATCTTGATTCGATCGTTGTATCACCGAGTTCGCTCTTGTTTAGATGACTCGGTGATTCCCCGAAACGTTGGTTTGATTCCGCGTGCGAGTGGATACATTCCAATGCTTGGGTACGATTTGTTGGCTTCGTCGCCTCGTTAACCTGCTCCGTTGCGTATGGCTTGGCTTCGGCGTTGGCGGGATAACGGTCGTGCTTGGATACGTCGCTCGATGGTCCGTTTGTTGAATTGGCGTCGTCGAGCTGTGATAAGGGACCTATAGGCAATTTTATACGCCTACAGTGGCAACTTAGCCCACTTCTCATCATGGTTTCTTTTGGTGCTTTCTTATTTTCTGTCTCTATAAAAATAAGATCGTGGAATGTTAGAGATCTAAATGGCACTAGTAAAAGAACATTTGTTAGGGATTGTATTAGATTCTCAGGAGTGGATATAGTGAGCTTACAAGAGTCCAAACTCAATTCTCCTAGAAATAGTTCTCTTAATGCTTTGGATGGTAATAGATTGAATGAATAGCTCAATTTAGATGCTATTGATACTAGGAGTGGTGTACTTCTAAGATAGAATAACACCCTCTTCCAATGTCTTGACTCCTACATGGGCATCTTCTATGTCTCTACTCTTCTTATTCACACACCATCCAATTGGAAATTTGTAAAATTGGTGGACTTCTGTTTATGCTCCTTATGATCTAGAAGAGAGAAGAGTGTGTTGGTGGAAAATTGAAAGAATTAGACAAATCTTTCCATGGCCATGAGTTGTTTTTGTGGATTTTAATGTGACTCTTAATACTAGGGAAAGAAGAGGTAAAAAAGGCTCTATGAGAGATATAAACTCCTTCAATTGCTTAGTTGATTCACTTTTCCAAATGGATATTCCCCTTAGTGGACGTCGATTTACCTGGTCTAACATGAGAAAAATCATTCCTTAGCTCACCTTGACAGATTCCAAATGTCCACTGATTTTGAATCCCAATTTGCTTCTCTTGTACAATGTGAATACCCCTCAACATGCTAAAATCATACTCCTATCATTTTGGACAATGGTGGGACTTTCCCTAAGCCAAAATTTATATTTGATAAAACTTGGTTTACATATCCCTCATTCAAGACCATTGTTTCAGATTGTTGGCTATCTTTCTCCTTGCACTAAGAACCATATCCTCTCTTTCTCCTTCAAATTGAAACTTCTAAAAAGAAGACTTAAAGTGGTGGAAGAAGCAAATATATGGCTCTATGTCTTAGAACAAAAAGTTTATATTTCTTTCTCTCTAGTCCCTTGAAGTGCTGGAGGAATCCAATAATCTAATAGAGTCTGAAAGTGCTCTTAGGTCTAAACTTTGGCAGGACCTATCATCTAATGCCAAATCTAAGGAAGTATATTATACCATGTATGAAAACCCTAGTATTATACCCTACTTTTGGGTATCTAACATGGAAGCCTAAATGCAATATGTACAATCCTCTGACAAAAACAACGATGCTTTTGTAAGGCTCTCACAATATCCTGTGGCATCACTACCTTACTCAATCGCCCTTTGACAATAAGCATATCAACCTATTCCGGAAAACAATGATGCACAAGTCTACTGCGGTCTCATTACAGCATACCAACTAACCACCCTGAGTGTAGGCCTCCACGGTCTCATTGCGGAGTGCTAACCAACCCACTCAAACATCCACAATCATGAAATACAATATATGTGTCACTATCTATTACGACGACCTCAAAAATATATGTTACACAACTCCAAATGCTCGTGTGTACTCAAACTCCAATACGTGTACCCTCGTACTTGATGCACGTATCTTGATGTATGACTCGTATTTCGTGTTCACGATCAAACGTGTATGAAGTATCAACATATGCAGAAACAACCTCTATCGGTCAACTGAAACACACTCTTGGTCGAACGACGTATCGTGTAAATCATGAATGCAAACAGACAGGGATCGGTCGACTCATGCCCTTGGTTTAGTCGATCGTCCCGAGAAAGCTCTCAGCAGAAAGGTGGCCTATTAGTCGACTAATCACCTGAGAGCAGACGGGTGGCCTATTGGTCGACTAATCACCTTTGATCAGTCGATCTATCGGCACAATTCTGGTTTCTATTTCTAGAATCAACTGGATTGTAAAACCCCGTAAATTTGAATATTTTATGATAAATATGTTATATGGTGAAAAATAATATATTTTGATATTTGGATATGATAAGAATTGATTTGAGATCAATTCAATGTATATTTGTGAAAATATGAGTGCAAATGCACAAAACATGCACAAAGGCAAAGAGTAAAAATCTGGGAATAATGACCAGTTATGAGTTTTTATATTTTGCATACCTATGCAGTTAGAATTTGGAAAAGTGTAAAAGACCAAAGTTGTAGGTCTCTTCAACAGCTTTCCAACAAGTCTTAGATCACCTCATGCTGAGGTCAGATGAGAACGTTACAGCTAAAATACCGAAGGGGTATTTTCCTAGTCAGACTAGGTTTCCTGGTTCGGGTCTAACAGGTTTGTTTCGGGTTTGTCTCTATAAATACATGTATTTTTCACGAAAATTCTTTTCTTTTATCATATCTAAGAACCCTAATAGCCACCAAACCCCCATAAACCCTATTTTGAATTATTGGAGAAGATTTGAGGCTTTCAAGTTGTGTTTTGTTGATTTTTGGAGTGGAGATCTCCTTCGACGTTGCTTCTAACAAGTTTTCCTACAACCCCAGGCGAGTATCATCTCTACTAATCCCCTTCCCAGTTTTTAAAATATTTTTGAAGAGTTTTAATGAGTTTTATAGAGCCTAATCAATTAATTTGTGTATAAAAATCGGATCTTTTGTATATATGTATAAAGACTAGGTCTTTTCATGTTAAAGAGATTAAGCATGCATTTACAGAAGTGTTTTAAGATCTAAAAATAATTTAAAATATTGTTTATCTGAATTTAGATGTCTTATTCTTCGTTTAAAGTTTCATGCATGATTGAAGGTTTACATATGATTTCTTATGCAAATAATCATGCTTGTTATGTTCTGTTGAAAATCTGCTGCACATATATACTATTGAGCTAGACATTTGAAATAACAAATGATATCCAATTTGAACCAAACTAATTCCAATTGAAAGATATGTGAATATAGTTTTCAAAACAGAAAACCATACCTAAATATAGTTTTTCTAGAGAAAGATATGCTCAATTTACTGATGATGGGTTCTGCAGAAAATCTGCTGCACAAGTAAAATGTTTGACTGGAAATTAGAAATATCATATGAACTCCCAACTGAGCCAAATCAGTGTCAAATGATAGCTATGTGAGTCTAGTTTTTAAAACGAAAAACTATTCT
>BQKN01060767.1:0-81935 GCA_022839385.1 Asparagus kiusianus | reverse complement strand
TATATATATCAGGAGAAGATGTTTTTAAATGAGGGCAAATCATATACCAAAAGGAAATCCAATGAAAGAGAATCATGAAAATAATTATGAATATATTTATGAAAATTTATGAAGGAAAATCATGAAAATTCATGAATCTATGAAAGCCAAGAATCATAAAAGCATCATTTTGGAAAAAGATAAAGAAATGATCAAGCAAACATGATTCAAGTGATAAACATGCCCAATTCACCTCTTATATGACAAAACAATTTTTCGCAAAGAGGTTAGGTAAAGATGTCCGCTAATAGAGATTTTGTATCAATATAAATAAGGGACACATCTTTCCTATCTACATAATCACAAAAAAATAATGTTGAACATTTATATGTTCATCCACAAAGATCAAAGAGAAGTATGTTCCATATAAAACAAACCAAGATTAATTTGTACTACATTCGACAAGAAAATTTGAGCATACCAAGCTCTTGGAGCTTGTTTCAACCCATATAAACTTTTTTGCACCTGGTAAACATGATATCAAAGAAAAAGATCAATATATCTGGGAGGTTGCTTAATATAAACCTTTCCTCCAAAATCAAAACCAATAAAAATTCATGATATGTTATAAAAACAAGAAACAAATTTCCAAGAATAAGTTTGATCAACGTATGTAATCAAAACCAACCAATCTAGCTTTTCATTAAAATAAATATCAATAAAAAGTATAAATGTAATGAAAAACAAAAATAAATATCCAAAAGTAAGTTTGATCAACATTTGAAATCAAAATAAACCGTTTTGGTAAAATTTTCATTAAAAAATAATTTAATTCTCATACATATTTTGTTTTCATTAAAAAATTTGGTCAATATATGTTTCTTAAAATAATTTTCGCAATCGTATTATTTAAAAAAATAAAAATAAAAAATGCTAGAAACTTGTTTTGAAATCAAAGGAGTTTTGGCACCCAAACACTCTTGGTGTTGGAGAGTTTAGGGACATGACCCCCTATCAATATAATCTAAGGTCCTTGAGTTATGATCCCATTTAGGCGCATTTTGTGCACGAGTTTGATCATAGTAAAAATCACGCAAATGACTCATCCTAGTGCACTAAGTGCAATGGAATGGATGCACTTGTTTTGTTGACCATTAAATTGTGCACAAGAAACATTTTCAAACAAATATGGTCTTTTCAAAATATTTTACAAATTTGAATCATTTCTCAAATCAAATCAAAATTTTGTCAAATGACCATATCTACCACAAAACCACATTTGAACACATCAACATGCTTAGGATGTTCATTGGGTGCATGTGTGTGTGTATGTTGTGAAGAATCTTTATGAGATGCACAACAGTTAATAGTGTCGGTGATAATGGGTGTTTGTGCATCATAGCAAAATTTAGCAAGTTAGACTTTACCACTACAAATAGAACATTTATAAATTTTGCTATACATGTATGCATAGTGAGTTTGTGATTTGGAAGCATTTCCACGTGATTTAGCATACAAGTTCATAAGTTTCTTATTATTATCAATGCATGTGTTTAAGTTTGAATCTAAAGAAGATTTATGGCTTTTCATATGATTCAACTCATTATTAGGCACATTTGCATTGGCAATAGAAGTAGAGCAAATATGATCATTCTTGAGAGAATTAAATTTATCTCTAACAGTTTCTACTTCTAACATGGTATCATTTTTCTCATCAGAGAAACTAGGTATTTTAGATGTCAAATTATCATTTTTCAAATTTAATTTATCATTGTTTTCTCTAAGTATTTTATTCTCTTTAGCAATGATATCAAATTTGGATGCTAGCAAGTCATTATCAAATTTTTAGTTTACATGCTTGCTTTGCAAATTCATAAAATTATAATGCAATTTGTTGTTGCATTTATCAATCTCTTATATGCACATGCAAGTTCATTAATAGATAATTTATTTTCGAATTCAGACTCGCATACCTCACTAGAGCAATCGCCTAGTGGTCGTGTGCATGATGAAGCTCTAATCTTACTTGAAGTGGAATCCACTAGAACACGTTAGATTTCCTCCAAGTTGTATTGACGTGCTTCTATATATTTTCATAATGTATAGGCACTATCAAACGAAGCAAGTTTGTTAGAAATAGATGGTTCAAAAGCTTTAAGCGAAAATTCTAACAATAATTTGTTCATAGTAAACATCTTATTATCATTCTTGCTCCACTTGGATTTCTCCAATATGGACACAACATAAGCACCATCAATTACTTTTCATAATTCGATATGTTTAGATCTAGAAAATAGTTTAAATTTAAACATCCATTGAGTATAGGGAAAATTATTGAATTTAGGAGCAACATCAATAGCATAGCCTAAACTAGGTGCACCGTGTAAATCCATGAAGACTATACAAGCAAGATAAAAGTTACAAAATAATATTAGCAAAATAAAATAGCTTGGATCTTTAACTCTAGGCAATTAAGCCACAAATCAAGAGCACCAAGCTCTGATACCAATTGAAAATACCCTTGAGGGCGGTGAATAGGGTAGTTGCTAATCTAATCCGATTTTGATGCTAAATTAAAAAATAATAATTTTAATATCCTATCAATAATGATATAAACAAGATATAAGCAATGATATAGAATAAATAATAGGCAATATAAACACCGAGAATAAGATAAAATGAAAATAAGTGCACCAAACAACAATCACAAATAAACAATATGATTACGGAGTTTGGTCAACCCTTGACCTATGTCTCCACTTCTCACCTCGAGGAGATTCTACACAATATCACAAAAATACTACACAATTCAATTTTCAAAGTTCATCGAAAACTTTTACAATACACACGATTATCAATCCCACAAGACAAACTCCTCTAAGTGTTGGACTACCCGTATCACCTTCCTCAAGTGTTTGGATTTAAGACCTCTCCCTAGGCTTTACAACCAACACACTCCTCTTGGAATTGACTCTGGTCTCTCACCAACCACTCCTCTAAGTGTTCTTATGTATTACATCATGTTTTAGCAATAAGTACAAATAAATGATTTATTCTCTTAGATAAATGAGAACGGAATTAAGCTCTCTCAAAGAATCACTCTCACAACCTAAATATACTTAATGCAAAATACTAAAGCTCAAGCGGTTATGTGTGAAAAACATGAGTAAAATGAAAATAAAACTCTAGTAAATCTTGCTTATATATGATAATCAAAATATAAATTAGCTAGAGAATGAGTTTAGAAAAAAATTCTTTAATCAAATAGATGTAGATATAGAGATTTTAAATTGAACTCCTCAAAACCAAAATTGAAAGCCTTCTCTTTGCAAAACTCTTTTTGCATAAACCAAACCACACTTAAACTCTTGAAACAAACTATCAAAAACTCAGTTAAACATCCATGAAAAAGGAATGAGGCTTGTGGGCTTTTTATAGCCTCTCAAACAACAAGAAACAAAAACTAGCCATTATAGCAATTATGACTGTTGATCAGTCGACTGATCAATCGAATAAATCGACTGTCCACTACGATCGCTATTTTACAGTGGCTGGAGATCACTATCGGTCGACTGAAGATTTATATCAGTCGACTAAAAGAACCTATTTAGTCGACTAATTTAATGTATCGGTCGACTGAAAATCCTGACAAAGCTATCGTTGTAAAACTCATTCTAGTCGGCCGACTGATTTGATTTTTTGGTTGACCAAAGACTGATAAATTAGATACTTGATTTTCTTAAAAATTTGATTTTTTAAATTCAATTTAAAATATCAAATTAAACTCCAATAATAGTAAAACTTGGAAAAAGATTTATATATATGAAAATAAGCATGTTAGAAAAGAAATTTTCAAAATATCATTTCCCATTTGTGCAAACTCATAATTTTTCCAAAATCATATTTAATGCGAAATGGCTAAACATGTTTTCATTGAATCAAGTTTTTAAAAATTTTTGAGGTACTTTAAAAAAGATTAATAGACTTTAAAAAAGATATAAGATAATATCATTAAGTCTATAATCTGAAAACACATTATATATGAAGCAATGTGCATGTGTATAATTTGAGCTTTAAGCATAAGCACATAAAGTATGAACACCTAAAGCTAATAAACACTATACCAAGCTAATGATTTTCATGAAACTCGATCTTGGTAGCGGGATGAAGCGTGATAATGAGTCATGACTACAATTGCGATGGTTTCATTCCAATTTCCTCCAACCTCCAAGATATCATCGTTAAGGCGCAAATCCATCCAACCTCTGAGAATGCTTGTCTAAGATACCTAGCAAGTAAACACAAATACTATGAGGTAGTGTTAGAAAAATTGTTTATTAATGATCAAAAACCAGATTAGACAATAGGCTCATACACATGAGACCTAACAGAACTCTCAGCATTAAAATCCCTCCTCTCTCATCACTATGATCCTAGTAACTCACAAACAGATGTAGTCCTCTGGCCCTTTAACACCACAGGACTGTGTTAGGTCTCATGTTATGAGTCTACATCTTCTAATCTTTTTTTGATGATTACAAACAATTCCTAATGTTGTTTGTCTAGTGTTTGTGTTTCTTATTAGGTATTCTAGACAAACAACGATGTTAGAGGTTGGATAAAATTGCGCCATAACAATCATATCAAATGGAGGTTGGCGAAAATAGTGGAATGAAGCATTGCAATTCAAATTGAAGATCCAAGTTTAAGATTTCATCCGCAAGTGTACCTGTTTGGTGGAAAATTTGTAGTAAGAGAAATGAAAGAAAAATTTGATTTGTATTCCTTTAACCTCAATTACAATTGGATTTCCTGATTACAAAAGAGAGGAGAATGATCTGGATTCTCCTCTTTGTTTAAAACTGGGTTCTTCTTGGTAGCGATGGTGTGCCTTCCTCAAATGCTCGCGTCGAGTTTGCTCTCTGTTAACGATTCGACATTTTGCTTCACTAGAACGATGTCTTCTCCTCACGGTTTGACGCTGTGGAGAACTTGCGTGGTAAGTTTTAGAACTCTGTAAAAGAGTTGATTTGAACCAAATATCGGTTAGTAAGCCAAGGCCAGAAGAAAGCTCCGGTGGTCGATCTCCAGATCCGAGAATGCTTCAAAGATCCTCTCTTTGCTGCCAAGCTCCAAGGTCAATCCAAGCCAAGAAGTTCTAACCCTTAACTCAGTTGAGTTTCTTCTTATTTATGGTGATTAAGGGGGTGTAACCGCCCCTTAAATCACTCCTAAGTGGGGTGTAACCGCCCCCAAATTGTGGGAAACATATTTGGAACTGTTCAAGAGTTAAAAGGGTGCAATCCCCCCTAAAATCTCTTCATAATGAGGTGTAACCGACCCCATTAAGTGGAGATATGGTTTTAAAACCGTATAGGCTCTGTTTGAACCAGTCAAACACAAAAAATGCAGGTCTGACCCCCGCGTTTTGATGTTGCAATGTAGGTCCGACTCTAGCGTTTTGTTACTGACACACGGGGAGGACCTCCGCGTTTTGGTGTTGACACACGGGGAGGACCTCTGTGTTTTGTTTTGGGAGTTTGGAACGCGGCCACGAGCTATGCGTTTTGCATCTGGGACGCATAGGTGAGCTTCGCGTCTAAATTTGAAGAGACCGTCGATTTATAGTCTTTTTTGCTAGAGCGTTGCAAAGATCACCATCTTGTAATCTTCATCTTGGCTCCTTAAAAATATGAGAGTCGTTAAATTGTAACTTCCGATGTTGATTGGGAAGGCTGTTGATTAGAGTATTCATCGGTTATCGTGAAGGTCATCAGATTATAACCTTCATCGATCTACGTGAAAATCTTTAAATTGTAACCTTCTGGAAGTCGTCAGATTGTAACCTCCATCATCGTCATTTGAAGTGGGATCAGCTATCTATTGTAATATTTAGACATCCTACAGAATCCCCTCTAAAGTTTTTGAAAGTTCGCGGTTGACTGGGACGAATTTTAGGAATACTTTGGATCTCAACTCTTATCTTAGAGTTGTTGATTCCTTGTCGTAAAGGAGTCATTCTCTGCACTCGCTTTGAATGCATCTTGGTTGACGAGATATGCCATGCAGGACCTGTGTGAAGGTATGCATCACCATCCTACTTTTGGAATGCGGAGGATGAACCCTGCATTTTGAACTTGAGACGCGGGTCTCACCCTTGCATGTTGAATTTGGAACACGGGTATGACCTCGGCGTTTGGTTTTTTGCATCGCGGGTCTGACCTTAGCGTTTTGACTTAAGACATGGAAGTGGCTTCCATGCATTTTTGACTAAGTCTTTGAGACTTGTCTTTAGCTCATCTGTTTCAAGTCTCGGCTCACATCCATTAAGCTAATAGACCTACGAACATGCATAGGATTTTTGGCAAACCCTCAGTCATCAACTGATTTGATAAGCCTTAACCGACTACCGTTTGAGTCGGGCTAGCATGTGAATTATTTGAATCCGTTTCACATGTAAAGTTGTGCTAAGAGAATTAACCCTCATAGACTTGATGCTATGATTTTGAATACATAGACTTTGTTATTTTCACGAAAAAAGACTAACCGGCAACGCGTGTTAGGCGTAGGCTTACTCTAATTAGAAATCGAGATAAAGTCCCCCATGCGTGTGATGTATGGATTTTCATGTCTTTTTCACGGCAAAAGACTAACCGGCAACGCATGTTAGGCGTAGACTTATCTCTAATTAGGGATCGAGATAAAGTCCCTCATGCGTGTAAGGTATGGATTTTGACGTTATTAATAATAACCTGCCATGATGTTGAATACGTGGGCTTTGCCATTATTGCGGGAATAAGCTACCTGGCAGCATGTGTTAGATGCAGACTTATCTCTAATTAGGGATCGAAATAAAGTCCCGCATGCATAAAAAGCATGGATTTTAGTGTTACGATGTTGAATACATAGACTTCGTCATTATTACGGGAATGGATCACCCGGCAACATGTGTTAGATGTTGACTTATCCCTACTTAGGATTTGGGATAAAATTCTCCATACATGCGAGGTATGGATTCAAAGATTATTAATTTAATGATAATCACTGGCTACGATATTAAATACGTAGACTTTGTCATTTTTTCTTCCTGTGTTATTTGAAACACTGAAAGAAAGTAAGAAGTGCCAGAGGTGTAATATTTACTTGGCATGAATTTTCACTTAGAGTGAAATTCAGAATTTTTTTTTTATTATCACTAGGATAATTCCAGAAAATATTTAATCCGCTGGGGATTTTATAATAAAAACTTGCTATTCTTGTTGAAAAAAGATTAACAAGTTCATTGGGGATTTGACTGTTAGAGGTGTGATGTTAACCTAACAGTATTTTATGGGCCTATCGTTCTATTGAAGAGAGTCGATAAGTTGGTTTGATTGTCAGAGGTGTGATGTTAACTTGACTAAAATTTATGGACCTATCGCTCTATTAAGGAGAGTCGATAAGTTGATTTTGTCAGAGGTGTGATATTAACATGACAAGAAGAATATTACGATCAGGGTAATTTTGAGGACCTATCGCTCTATTGACGAGAGTCGATAAGTGGATTGTCAGAGGTTTGGTGTTAACATGACGGAAATTTGTGTTGCGATTGAAGCAACTTTGGAAACTTATTATCCTATTGACGAGGATTGATAAGTGGATTGTCAGAAATTTGTATTGCGATTGGAACAACTTTGGAGATTTATCATCCTATTGATAAGAATTGATAAGTGGATTGTCAGAGGTATGATGTTAACGTGACAGGAATGTGTTGTGATCGGAGCAACTTTGTGGACTTATCATTCTATTGAAGAGGATTGATAAGTGGGTTGTCAGAGGTATGATGTTAACGTGACAAGAATGTGTTGCGATTGGAGCAACTTTGTGAACTTATCATCCTATTGAAGACGATTGATATGTGGGCTGTCAGAGGTGTATTATTAACGTGACAGGAATGTGTTGCGATTGGAGCAACTTTGTGGACTTATCATCCTATTAAAAAGGATTGATAAGTGGGTTGTCATAGGTATGATGTTAACGTGACAGGAATGTGTTATGTCGGAGCAACTTTGTGGACTTATCATCCTATTAAAGAGAATTGATAAGTGGGTTGTCAGAGGTGTTTAATATTAACGTGACAAGAGAATGTGTACTTGTGACTTGCACAAGATTTTGGGAATTAGCGTCTTACTGGGGAAACTTTCTAGGTGAGTTTATCATCAGAAGTGATGAATTTTGATGCTTGTGATTTGAATAAGATTTTAAAAACATAGTGTCTTGCTAAGGAAGATTGCAATTTGCGTAATTTTGAGGACCTATCATTCTATTAGCAAGAATTGATAAGTTGATTGTCAGAGGTGTATGTTGTAAACATGACAAATTGGGAGTAATGCCAGTTGAATGCATACTCTGTGGGGATGATGATCGTCAGAAGTGTAATGTTAACTCGACGATGTGAAAGATTCATTACTCTTAATCCAATGGATTCCAAGTAACCAACCCCCGATGTTGATTAAGACTTAGCAGGGGAATAAAAAGAGGTAGACAAGGCACATCACCTAGTGGGGCACTATCCACGAAGTCAAAATAGAGGCACATCACCTGGTAGGCCATTATCTGATGAGTTTGACTATCAGAGATAACTGTTAACGTGATAGTTTTGTGGACCTTCCATCCTATAAAATAGGATTGGCGAATTGATAGACTATCAGAGGTAACTGTTAACGTGATAGTTTTATGAACCTGCCATCCTATTGAAGAGGATTGGTAAGCCGATGGACTATAAGAGATAAATGTTAACGTGATATTTTTGTGGTCCTACCATCCTATTTAAGAGGATTGACAAGACGATGGACTATCAGAGGTAAATGTTAACGTGATAGTTTTATGGTCCTGTCATCCTATTAAAGAGGATTGACAAGCTGATAGACTATCAGAGGTAAATGTTAACGTGATAGTTCTGTGGTCCTGTCATCCTATTGAAGAGGATTGACAAGTGGATGGACTATCAGAGGTAAATGTTAACGTGATAGTTTTGTGGTCCTGCCATCCTATTGAAGCGGATTAGCAGATTGATAGACTATCAGAGGTGATCATTAACGTAATAGTTTTGGTAGACTTTGTGGTTGACAGATGATACAGGTGTATCTTCTTCCCCGCCTCGGGGGCTTAGTGATCCTCATGGGAGCTTGAGGATAGATGATTCTCATGGTATCTTGAGGATAGGAGCGTGGTTGGAGCCAAAGAAGACAGTGGAAGAAGTCAGCAGAAGCGAAACGTGCAAAAGAACAGGGTGGCTGACAGTTCTCTGTCCGGTCGACCGCAGCACACCTGCCGGTCGACCGGAAAACCTGCACGCTGCAGGGTTTGAGAAAATTCTCTGGCCGGTCGACCGGACCAAGCCTGGCGGTCGACCGGATCGCGATTTCTGGGTTTCCTGTTTCGTTTTGGATTCTGTTTTGGCAGGGATTCCTGATTCTTTTGGGCTTGTTTATTTACAAGTTTGCCATCCACGTTTGCACATCTATAAATAGGATTGTTTTAGGGTTCTAAACAGATCAGACCTAAGAGAGAGAAATTCTAATAATTGTATTAGGGTTTTTTAGAGAGAGAGTTGAGAGGTTGTTCTCAATTCTAGTGAGATTGTGAGAGAGAGATTGTAATCTTTTCATACTCATAATCTAGAGAAGGTATTTTCCTTCGCCATACTGAATTGTTTCTTGTGTTTGGTCATCCTCTTCTCAACCCACCTTTTGGTAATTCCGCGACCAAAGGGTGCTCGCACGGCGACTCGTATCAAGTTGGTATCAGAGCATCAGATCCGGTGAAGGGGCATCCTGTGTATGGTCCTTACTCGGTCCTCATATAAGAAGCTTGGCGAGATCCTTATTTCATTGGAAGGAGTCCAGGATTTAAGGAAGGAGAAGATGACTGAAGGAGATAATTCAGCGAGGATTGATGCAATAGAGAAGCAGATCGAGACGATAGGGTCGACGCTCACAAAACTCGTCGGTCTCATCCAAGGAGGGAACGAAAAGGGGGAATCTTCTTCTAGGTCTAAGAAGAAACCTATAGAGTCCGGTGGAGAGAGCGAGCTTTCAGGCTCCGACGAGGAGGACGAGACCGTCAAGGCTGCACCGCATCAAGGGGGTAAGAATTCTTACCAGAACCTGAAGATTGACTTCAAGGTGGAGATCCCTATTTATGATGGGAGTGTTGACGTCGAGAGGCTTGATGATTGGATCGAGCGGATGGAGACGTATTTTACTCTTTATGGCTATTCGTCAAAAGAGAAGATTGTGTTCACGACTTTGAAGCTTTCAGGACATGCGTTGACATGGTGGAAATCCTACTGCAAGCAGGAAAAGAAAGCGGTGTCGTGGAACAAGTTCAAGGAGCTACTTCGGAAACAGTTCTATCCGGTGGGATTCCTTGAGGAGCGTTGGTACAAGTGGTATGGCTTGCGCCAAAGGGTCAATCAAACCGTTCAAGAATACACTACGGAGTTCCAGCAGCAGGCGATGATCCTTAACATTGCGACAGAGGAATATTCCGTGTTCATGAAGTATATGGCGGGATTGAGCGATTACATCCGAAAGGAGATGAGGTTATTCACGGTCGAGACTATTGCAGATGCGAGCGTGTAGGCCATTGCCATTGAGGGCAAGCAAAAGAAGAGCAACGAAGCAAAGGGAGATGCAAAGCAAGTTGGAGGCGAGTCTAGTGGATCTCAGTTTAAGGAGGAGAAGAAAAAGGGTGATCCAGGGAAAGCAGGACTGATTTGTAGTCATTGCGAGAAGACAGGGCATGAAGCTGATCGGTGCTGGGAAAAATATCCTCATCTCAAGCCAAGAGGGTTGAAGAAGAAGGAGGAGAAAAAGGCATACATGATAGCTCAAGGTCCGAAAGAAGTCCCGGGGATGACAGAGCCTAATAGCAGTCTCAATCTTATGACGGGGAAACAGGCCACGAAAGAGGACGACGACCCGCGAGAGCAGCTCTTTGTTCTTAAGTTGCAAGTGAAGACCAGTTTGGTTGATGCCATAGTTGATTCGGGCAGCGAGAAGAATTTGATATCTGAAGCCTTGGTTCAGAAGCTGGGTCTGAAGACGGTCAAGCATCCGAAGCCCTATCCATTGGGGTGGATTCAGAAGGAGACGGGACTGAGTGTAGTTGATCAATGCACTGTCAGATTTGCGTTCCACGAGTCGTATATTGACGAGGTCACATGCGACGTAGTTCCCTTGGATGTTTGTCAGATTATACTGGGCAATCCGTACTTATGGGATAGATATGCGATCTATGAGAGGCGGGCTCAGAAGTATACATTCACCAAAGGTGGTGAAAGGTTCATATTTCGTTCGGCATCTCTTCCGAGGGAGACAAGCTTGGGGACGGTGACGCGAGCGAAGAGGTTAGTGAATGCAAGCAAGAAGTTTGTCTCGCTGTGCATTAGATTACCAGAACAACCATCGAAAGAGGATTGCGATCTGGAACGAAAGGTGACTACGACGAGACGCGGGATGAATGAGTTATTTCCGATCGGACGTCGAGATCAGATTCCTAGCAAGGCCAGGTGGTTCAGAAAAGAAGGAGAGGCTCGTGAGTTCTCTCAGCCGAAGTTCTAACTTGAATGGGACTTCAAGTTCCTAAAGGGGGGACCCATGATACAGGTGTATCTTCTTCCCCGCCTTGGGGGCTTAGTGATCCTCATGGGAGCTTGAGGATAGATGATTCTCATGGTATCTTGAGGATAGGAGCGTGGTTGGAGCCAAAGAAGACAGTGGAAGAAGTCAGCAGAAGCGAAACGTGCAAAAGAACAGGGTGGCTGACAGTTCTCTGTCCGGTCGACCGCAGCACACCTGCCGGTCGACCGGAAAACCTGCACGCTGCAGGGTTTGAGAAAATTCTCTGGCCGGTCGACCGGACCAAGCCTGGCGGTCGACCGGATCGCGATTTCTGGGTTTCCTGTTTCGTTTTGGATTCTGTTTTGGCAGGGATTCCTGATTCTTTTGGGCTTGTTTATTTACAAGTTTGCAATCCACGTTTGCACATCTATAAATAGGATTGTTTTAGGGTTCTAAACAGATCAGACCTAAGAGAGAGAAATTCTAATAATTGTATTAGGGTTTTTTCGAGAGAGAGTTGAGAGGTTGTTCTCAATTCTAGTGAGATTGTGAGAGAGAGATTGTAATCTTTTCATACTCATAATCTAGAGAAGGTATTTTCCTTCGCCATACTGAATTGTTTCTTGTGTTTGGTCATCCTCTTCTCAACCCACCTTTTGGTAATTCCGCGACCAAAGGGTGCTCGCACGGCGACTCGTATCAACAGAGGTATTCTATTGAACATGACAACTCAGAAAATTTATTATTCATAATCCAATGAACTACAAATAAACCAACCCCTAGTCTTGAACAAGTGTAGGGGTAAAAAAGAGCAGACATGACACATCGCCTAATGGGCCACTATCTAACAAGTTTGACTATCAGAGGTAATTATTAACATGATAGTTATTGAAGACCCTGGCATCCTACTGAAGAGGATTAGCTTTATTGGCTGTAGTATCTTTCCTTTCTGACTGAGAAGATTAGGCTTGGTCCGATTGCTCAGGTTGATCCTGCTTACTTTTTTCTTCAGCTTTGATCCTGGCAATAATCTTTGAGCCTGTTCGCCTTGAGAGATTAGATGTCTCCAAGAACGGCATTTTGCAACTCCTATTCGGGCTAGGAGATCGGTTTTCAAGTTGTGTTGACAGGTCTCTACCAGTGTAGACTGTGTCATACCTGACGAACATCACAGAGCTATGTTTCGAAACTTCTTGACGAAGGCTTTGACGGACTCCCTCTTCTTCTGCTTAGTGGTGAGAAGGGTATGTATGGAGACTTCTGTATCCTATTTAAAGAATCTTGACAGAAAGAGCCTCTCTAGATCTGCCCACTTTTGGATACATTCAACAGGCAATTTTTTGAACTATTCAAAGGCAACTCCCTTGAGGGTGCCAATGAATAATCGAGCCAGTATGGTATCATTTGATATCATATTCCCAGTCTGTGACTTGATATGATAGATATGTTGGTTTGATGATCCCGTGCTGTTAAAAGTTTGTAACGTCAGGACTTCGAACTTTGGAGGATAAGGGGCTAAATCCCATTCGGCAGGATAGGGCCTAGCAACTCCCTCATCTTGGAGCTCGTTTCTGTTAGCAATGACATTGAGGCAGGCTTCCAATTCTTTCATTTTGGCAGACTAGAGATTCTGCTCATTCTCTCTCTTCCTTTATCAGAGGAAGATTTCAGGTTGTGGGCTTCTTGATCAGGAACAGCTCCATTAACCACTTTTTCCTTCCCTTTGCTTGTGTGAAGTCGGGATGAAGACGCTTTTCCTCTCCGGGAGGATTCTTGCCAAGGTGGCGAATCTGTCTTCTGAGATTTGGCCTTGTCTGTGACGATTTGAGTCAACAGGGCCAAGAGTTCATTGATGGCCTCCTGCTGAGATTTGAGCATGGCCTCATGCTCATCAAGTCTCTTTGCGAGATCTTCATGGTTTCCCGTCATATAAGCGGAGCTCTCATGTTCAACAAAAGAGCTTGATGATTGGGACTCTACAATGGCTGTGTTTATCATCGGAATTGGTTCCTCTGTCTAAACTCCGATAGTTGACAGAGGGAATAGCTCCCGTTCGCGTCCGAGTGTGTTGGTAGATTCCTTCAAACTCGTTAGCGATTTCTCTGAAGGTCCGTGAACGACTTGTCTCAGAGTCATCGGAGCTAGGACCGGAGGCATTCCCTTTACCGATCACATTGATAGTGACTCCAGGATACTCAGTCTCTGGAGACTTCTTCCTGTGCGAATGTCATCGTTGGTTAGGCAAAGCAACATTCATTAATTGGTCAAACACCAACAGTTTGGTTGTATATGAGCAGCATTGATATCCCAAGAGGACCGTAGGAATCAGTTGTTCACATTGGAATGAACGAATGACTTGTTTCATTGGTCTTTCTCTCGATATGAACTCTCTCAAATCTGTTGTAAAGATTCGAAGAGAATTACTCACTGATCGTGAAAGTTTGAACTGGAACCCCCAGTCTATGATTGGACATGACTGGCTCTTGGTGGATATGAATCTGGTTTAGATACCTTGGATCCATGAACTTCTTATATCCACCTCTCAATCTAGTCGCGCTACGCAGAGTATTCGAGGGTCTCGCTATCCAGTCAGTGAGCCGGGGTTCCAGGGGGCGGCGCGCCCCTGGCCGGGGCTCCACGGTATACACTAGGTTCTGTATTAGATTTGGAACTTAGGACGCGAGGGTCGCGTTAGGAACTTGAGACGTGAAGGTCGCATTTTGGTTTGGCAACATGAGGGTCGCGTTCTTCATTGTCGACGCGAGGGTCATGTTTTGACTGGGAAACGCGAAGTTGAAGTTCGTGTTCAACGAAGGCTTGAGGTCCGCGTTTTGGCTGTAAAACGCGCCATTGAGGGCCACGTTCAGTCTGGTTCTCGTGAATCTCATGTTTGGGCTCATAAACACGAGGCTTGCGTTCTAAAGTAGAAACACGAAGCTCAGGGTCGCGTTTAGGCTCACGTACGCAAAGCTAAGTCTTCTCCTTCAAGGGCTTATCCCCAGCGGAGTCTTCTCCTTCAGAGTTGGTTGGAGGATCGACTTTCTTAGAGTTGTACCGAAGCTAAGTCTTCTCCTTCAGAGAGGGGACTGTATGAAACAGTGCAACCCCCAGGGAAGACAGCCCTTTGATGAGTCGGCCACAACTGGAGCTTTAGTCTTCTTAGAAACTTTGTGGATCTTACACATAGCCTTAGGTCTAAGGGATCCAGAGGAGATAGCCTCCTCAAACTTGGCTTGATCAAACTCTACCATGAGAGTTTCGACGGTTGTTCCAGTGAGATGAACATTGAATTGCGTCACCACTTCTTCATCAGAGAAGCTTATCCCCAGCGGAGTCGCCATCTTTTGTTTGGTAGAAAATTTGTAGTAAGAGAAATGAAAGAAAATTTTGATTTGTATTTGTTTGACCTCAATTACAATTGGATTTCCTGATTACAAAGAGAGGAGAATGATCTGGATTCTCCTCTTTGTTTAAAACTAGGCTCTTCTTGGTAGCGATGGAGTGCCTCCCTCAAAAGCTCGCGTCGAGTTTGCTCTCCGTTGACGATCCGACGTTTTGCTTCACTGGAACGATGTCTTCTCCTCACGGTTTGACGCTGTGGAGAACTTGCGTGATAAGTTTTAGAACTCTGAACGAGTTTAGAAGAACTCGGTAAAAGAGTTGATTTGAACCAAAAATTGGTTAGTGAGCTAAAGCCAGAAGAAAGCTCCGGTGGTCGATCTCCAGATCCGAGAATGCTTCAAAGATCCTCTCTTTGCTACCAAGCTCCAAGGTCAATCCGAGCTAAGAAGTTCCAACCCTTAACTCAGTTGAGTTTCTTCTTATTTATAGGGGATTAAGGGGGTGTAACCGCCCCTTAAATCACTCCTAAGTTGGGTGTAACCGCCCCCAAATCGTGGGAAACAGTTTTGGAACTGTTCAAGAGTTTAAGGGGTGCAATCCTCCTAAAATCTCTACATAATGAGGTGTAACCGACCCCATTACTTGGAGATACGGTTTTAAAACCGTATAGGTTCTGCTTGAACCAGTCAAACACAAAAAACGCAGGTCTGACCCCCGTGTTTTGATGTTGCAACGCAAGCCCGACTCCAGCATTTTGTTGCTGACACACGGGGAGGACCTCTGCGTTTTGGTGTTGACACACGGGGAGGACCTCCGCGTTTTGTTCTGGGAGTTTGGAACGCAGCCACGAGCTATGCGTTTTGCATCTGGGACGCATAGGTGAGCTTCGCGTCTAAATTTGAAGAGACCGTCGATTTGTAGTCTCTTTTGCTAGAGCGTTGCAAAGATCACCATCTTGTTATCTTCATCTTGGCTCCTTAAAATATAATAGTCGTTAAATTGTAACTCCCGATGTTGATTGTGAAGGTTGTTGATTAGAGCTTTCATCGGTTGTCGTGAAGGTCGTCAAATTGTAACCTTCATCGATCTACATAAAAATCTTTAAATTGTAACCTTTTGGAAGTCGTCAGATTGTAACCTCCATCATCGGCATTTGAAGGGGGATCAACTATCTATTGTGATTTTTAGACAGCCTACAGTACCGAGTCGAGCTCATTGAAGACCTTCATCAACCTTGGGTAATTTAGTTTAGGTTTTATATTATGTGGTTTAGTATTTTAAGCTCAATTATATACACACATATACGTTTTGGTATTTGTATATATATAGTTATATATATATCCATATATATTTTAGTTTAGCTATATAGATATGAAACAATATACATCTTCATATATACTTTTATATGTTTCATATTCTATTGTATTTGGAAAAATATTACGTTTTTGGTTTATATGGTTTATAGATTTAACAACTATGGTTTATACTTTTTATCAAGTCTATAAAATCATTTTACAAAGTTTCAAAACTTGGCTTATGTCAAAATAGGTTTTGCAAAACTCACATGAATCTTTAAAAAGAGTGGGCCAGTATAACCCACACTAAAGAGTTTTTCAGCTGTTTTTCTTGGGCCTTGTCCTTCAGAGCAAATGAAATAAATTTGAGCTTGATTTCTTCTTTAGATAGTTCTCTAATTTTAATCATAAGACACACTTTCTCAAACTCAAAAATAAAGATATAAGCGTCTTTGATTTCAATTCCTAAGAATTTTGGAAGCATGTTTATGTAATGCGGTCTAAGCTCAAAATTTATTTCATTTGCTTCAGGGAGCTTAATGCAAGAAGAGATTGCATTCCTAGTTAGATAACACATATCTTGGAGAACAGTTTGATAAGCCATTTCTTCAATTGGTTCAAGACGAATTAAACGATTTGTATTATCCCTAATCCAAGTTCGCATACACCAAAACAAAATCATTTTTTTAATAATTTTTTTCTAAAAGAAAAATAAGAGTTAGAGTTTTTTTGTTTTTTATAATAAAAGATTATAAGACAAAAAGGAGAAAAAGGAAAACCTAACTAAAACAAATCAAAACAATCACTTTTGTCAATCACCCTAAATTCTAGGGTTAAACCTAACTCAGCTAGACTAGCTCCTAACCAAAAAACTCTTTCAGTGAAAAGATTAAAGTTTACTCGGTCAGTTAGCCAGGTAAGGATAGTACTAGATGGAGATTAAAGATCAATTAAGTACCTCATTCCTTGCGGAGCGTTTTACACAACCCCTAAACCTTGCCTTAGATACCAATGGATTCAAATAAATTTAAACCGGTTCACTTAAGTATTTCTTATTCTTTATTGAGCTCGAGTCCTTAGGGGCCAATGTCTAATGAGTTTTAAAAGGCTTGGGTTTGTGTAGTGAGGAATTAGTGATTTGTAGTCTAAGAAAAGGGTGATGAAATCCCTTACCTTATCTTGATTAGGGGGTTTTGCTCTTAAAATTATTTTTAAGTGTGTGTCAAAGCTAAGTGCTCAAGTCACTTGGGTGAATTCCTACTAACTATATGCAATGCAACCCTATGAATTAAAAGTGATTAAAAAAGGATGATAAAAAGAAAATCTTTGTTTTTTATTTATGATTAACAATCAAACAAATGTGAGAAGAGAGCTCTTGTTTGAATTTATTATCTTGTTAGTAATTGGTCAAGTAGGGAATGAATTTTTATTATGGTCGACGAAAATAAAATTTGTTTTTTTAGATCCTAATCGTCTCTAATTGTGAAGAGCTAACTAAAAGGGTGGAATTGAAAATACTAGAAAAGAAGAGTTATCAAAAGCAAATCTTCAAGTTCTTAATCTCCAATCTGTGATCTTCAATCTCCAAGTGGTTCCTTCACATGAAAAACAAACAAGTTAAAAAACCAAAATAATTAAAATCCTACTTAATAACACCGTTCCCCGGCAACGGTACCAAAAAATTGATGAGGGTATAAATGATGTTTAAAAGTTGCAAGTGCACAACCAATCAAATTATAGTATAAAAAGTTATTGATCCCACGAGGAAGGTGTTTGTAAGAGATAATTAGAATCGGTTCTTATGTTGTGAGCATGACAATTAGAGGTGATGATTGAGTATGATTGCGGAGAGATATGATGAGTGTTATGAACATATGCAAAGTAATAAAATGAAATTGAGAGGAGAGAAAGGAATCAAAGAAAAAAAGAGGAATGAAAATGAAAAATCAAGAATAAAAAGAAAATTCAAGAAAGTAAAGATGGATGATTCAATTAAAGATATGAGGAATGTAGAATTGAATCAACTAGCTAATTTCAATTATAAATTATGAATCATCCTTTTTTATCATATTTTACATTAGATTTATTAAGCATAGACTATCAAACCATTTAAGAAAAGTATAACCTATCAAATTATCATCTAAGCAAAGTTACTATTCATGAAAAGAATAATAATTAGGTAGTAATTCTAGAATTCATAAGTATAACCTATCAAACTGATACGGTATAAACATGAACCAAAAAGTGTATAACCGTGTCAAGTTATAGTATAAAGATATCGATCCCACGAGGAAGGCGTTTTGTAGGAGAAAATATAAAATCGGTTCTTATGTTGTGTGCGTGACAAATAGGAGTGATGAGTGAATGTGATTGTGGAGAGAATGATTGTGATTGTGTAAATGAATATATTTGAGAGTGGAAGTGAGTAAAAAAATAAATGTGATCAACAAGACAAGAAGGAAGAATGAATAAAATCGAGAAACAAATAAAAAATCAAGAATGTAAAGATAGAGGATTCAATTAAAGATATGGGTAATCTAGAATTGAATCCACTTATTAGAAAAAGGTGATTCCCTAGAGGGTTCTAGCCTAAAGGCGAATAAAAAAATAAAAATAAACAAAAAGAAAAACTAAACCCAAGAGAGTTCTAGTCTCAAGGTGAATAGTGCAAGAAATTAAAATCTAACTACAAAATAAATTATAAAAATTAAATATAAGAAAATAAATCTAATCTATAAGAATGAAATAAATCTAAGGCAAGAGGGTTCTAGCCTCTTGGCTATTTAAACAAGAAAATAAAATCTAATTACAAGCATGAAAATAAATCTAAACTAATAAGCAATAAAAGAGAAATAAGAAAAACAAACCTTCAAATTAATCTCCATCTTCATCTTCATCTTCATCATCCAACAAAGAGAAGAAGAGAAAAATTTAAAGTGGGGAAAAAATATTATTATTAATTGCAATAAAAGTTATAATTTTGGAAGGCCTTCTCAATTAAGAGTAGCCCTCCTCTCCAAATGGAGTTATAAAAATTTTCACACCTCTAACCCCTCACTCTCTACCCCTATTTATAGTAAACATCAGTGAATGTAAGCCATTGGATCAAAACCTTATCCAAAACA
Organism: Asparagus kiusianus; assembly: GCA_022839385.1. Taxonomy (NCBI): domain Eukaryota; kingdom Viridiplantae; phylum Streptophyta; class Magnoliopsida; order Asparagales; family Asparagaceae; genus Asparagus; species Asparagus kiusianus. The sequence goes on along the minus strand of BQKN01060767.1, from coordinate 62,588 downwards.
ATTGAATTTCAGCCACTAATCTATAACTAACTACCAGCGTATCGATACCATCATCGATGCGAGCATCGATGCCGCCATCGATGCGGGCATCGATCCCGCCATCGATGCTGGCATCGATGTCAGCCTGCCTCCTTTTTTAGCCCGCAACTTCTCTTCTCTTTGGCTTTTGGGCTTGGGCTTTTGATATTTTTTTCTTCATTTGGGCTTCTGTTGATGTTTTCTTGTTTTTGGTTTTAGCCTTTTGGATAATTTGGCAATTGATTTTCCAATAGGCTTCTTTGCTTTATTTCTTCATTAAATCAAGGGCTTTTCGTTGAGAGATTGGAGTTTGAGATTTATTCTTTATTAACCTGTAATTAAAAATAAAAACAATTATTAGTGGTATATTTATTCATATCAAATAGATAATGAGGGTATAAAATTATTATAAAATGTGATTATCACAAACCACTTAAGATAAGCATAGATTATCAAATTCTTCTTCTCTCAATTAGTTCTCTAGTTAATTATCCTATACACGATCATTTTAAGTACAAGAGAATGATTAACAAATTATAAAAGAAATTAGGCTAGTTTCATATAATTCTAGGAATCCTACAATGATTAGTTCCACATCTTAAGAATGAAAAAGAATAAAAACTAATAACATAGAAGAAAAATGAGAACAAAGAAATTTACACTATGAACAAAGAAATAAATCTAACTAAATTGTAAAAGAAAAGAAAATAAATGAAATCTAGATTATGCGAGAAAATAAATCTACTCTAAAAATTAAAATTACAAAATAAAATAAAAACAAGAAAGTAAATCTATTCTACAAGACATTAATGTAAATCTAAACTACTAAGCAAAAAGAAAAGAAATTACTATACAAAAGTAAAAACAAAAGAGAAAATTAACAATAAAAGAGGGGTTAGCCTCATAAAATCAAACCTTCAAATTGATCTCTATCTTCATCATCATCATCCAACAAAGAGAAGAAAAATATGAAGAGGTGAAAAAAATTCTTTTATTAATTGTAATAAAAGTTACAAATTTGGAAGGTCTTCTCAATAAAGCGTAACTCTCCTCTCCAATGGAGTTATAAAATTTTTCACACCCTTAACCCCTTACACTCTACCCATATTTATTGCCTACAACAATGAATGAGAGCCATTAGATTAAGCTTGAGCCCCAAGACATGTAATTTCAGCCTTTAATCTTGCTACAAGAACATGGCATCAATGTTGGCATCGATGCCACTATCAATGCTGGAATCGATAGATTCATCTTATGATTTGTTGGCAGATTTTCTTCTCTTCCATTGGGCTTTGGGCTTTGGAACTTGGCTTTTGCTTGTATTCTTCATTAATTTCTTGGGTTTTTGTTGAGAGATAAGATCTTAGACTTTATTCTTAATTAACTTGTAATTAAAGATAAAAAACAATTATTAGTGGTATATTAATTCATGTAAAATAGATAATAAGAGTATAAAATTGTAATAAAAATATAATTATCAAACTCGCTTCAACACTACATGAAGCCTCTATAACCATTAGATCTAAGGAGACAGCAGCTTCGGGTTGTGAGGTAGATGGCTAGACTTTAATAACTTCTTGCTCCAAACCTGAGATATCAAAATCTTAAGGCTTTTCGGTAGCCTCAGAAATAGTAGCCTTATCAGCACTAGTGGCTGGTCCTACAATAAAAATTCCCACATAGTTACTCAAGATTAACAACTGAGTAAAAATAGCTTTGGGAGTAGAGTGCATACCTGCAGATGAACCAGCTTCCATAGTTGGTCTTGTGCCTCAACTCTTGCCTGGTTCTGACAATAACTGAGAGCTCAAATTATGGTCAGCCTCAGAGAAGGTTATCATTTGATCAAAGCCATGCTCAAGAAGATCTCTAATAGCAGCAGCATGGGCAGTCTCCACTTTAGCTGATTCTTTCATAATAACATCTGCAAAAAGGAGATAACTTTCAATACGAAAAAAGAGCAGAACTCTACATCAAATAGAGGTCAACTTTATCTTTAGCAGATTCCACAACTCCAGCACTTGCACCCTCTCCCTTCAATTTCTCTAAAAGTGCACGAAGTGCAGAAACAATTGGAGGAGGTACAAATTCCGAGTCACTCAATTCTCTGAAATGCCATCCATATAAGGTAGTATCTATACTAGATATACCTCGACTGAAGGCTTTAGTGTAAAACTCCACAAATTTGAATATTATGTGATAAATAATATTTAATATGTTATACTATGATAAATAACATATTTTGATGTTTGAGTACATTAGGAATTGATTTGAGATTAACTTGGCTATATATTCCCGAATATGAGAATGAATCAGCTTGAACAGACTCTTAGTAGTTGACTAATGTTCAGAGTAGTCGACTACTAAGAGCCTGTAATCAATTAGCAGAATCTTCAATATTATAGTGTAGTCGACTACTTAGCAGAAGTAGTCGACTATCGGGAATTCCTGGACGTGTCAGGTTTTAGTTTTCGAGTTAGATTTGTGTTGTTTTCGAACCTAATTGATATCTTTAGTTTTTAAACACGTAAAAACCCTAATTCCTGATATTATTCACAAGAGAATATAGCCACCTCCTTCCCCCTAAACTCTAGAGTTGTTTTTGAGTCCCTCGAGGGGAGAGATCGAGGGTTGTAGCTGAAGAAAGGACTTTGCACACATGTTCTGGAGATCAACACCATGATTAAGGCATGATCTTCTATATCCAAACCTTACCCATAGTGTAGATCTTAGGTTATTAAGTAATATGGATATTTTGATGCTTAGATTTAACTATTTAACATGATAAAAAGAGGATTTTTGATATAAAATCTTAACCTGCGGTGAGATCTACATGTTTTTCTTGTTGTTTATAATAGAAACATGATCATGATCATTAGGGGGTGTAGATCTTCGTTTGTATCTTGTTCTCTATGTGTTAATCATGCTCAAAACCCTAACCTTGTGATATATAGAGCTTACATGTTAATTAAGTCTTATTAAACCCTAGGTTTGGAGTATTTTGGGTTTTTTAAATATGAATAAATGAAATTATATAAGTTTCAAGCTTAATATGCAAGCATGTTCATGTTAATTTAATTGATAACTAGGGTTTATGTTATTTTCTTGACTAATGAGAAGATTAAACCCAATTTGTCAAATTAAGGGTTTAAATAATCATGGAGATGATTCTTTTGATTTGTAATTACTCGCTTTGTACTATATTAAGGCATGAGAAACACGTGACGATTGCTAAGTATTGTATGTACATGAAGGTGTGCATATTTTTGCTTAGTACTCGACTACTAAGAGTAGTAGTCGACTACTCATGTCCAGTTTGGTCTTATAGAAACTGTCTGATTACAGAGTAGTCGACTAATGTACAAGATAGTCGACTACTAATACTGATTCTTGTTTTATAGAGTTTTACTAGACTCGGTGTAGTCGACTACTAAGCTTAGTAGTTGACTACTAAGGCTATTCTTCCTAACATTGTGTTGTTTTGATTCAAAATATGAGCATGAGGCTTGAGTTGCATGATAGTACATATGTGGTCATATTTATTCATGAATAGAGTTGTAGTACACATGTTGGTACCCTAGAGGGGAATTTTGGTTAATTATAGTTTCGAGTACACTTTTCCCTTGATATCGTATCTGCACGAGTGTGCACTGAGGTTGGTGAACCTATGTTATTGTATCTGCACTAGACTACGCTGAGGTTGGTGAACCTATATTATTGTATCCGCACGAGTGTGCGTTGAGGTTGATGAACCTATATTATTGTATCCGCACGAGTGTGTGCTGAGGTTAGTGAACGTATGTTATTGTATCCGTACTAGAGTACGCTAGGGTCGGTGAACCAAAGTTATCGAATCCGCATTAGAGTGCACATAGGTCAAGGAACCTATGTCATTGTATCCGCATGAGTGTGCGTAGGGGCAAAGAAACCAATATCTCCATTTTCGCATAGTTTTGCACAGAGTTTGAAATGTTTAATAGTTGTCATGCACGGGGGTGCTATTAGTTGAAAAGAATCATAAAAGATAATTTAAATAACTCGATAGCCCAATGAGTTAGGCGGATACTAAAAGTGATATAACTCATTCTTGAGTAGTTTTATATCTGGGAGACTCACCTTGTTAGTAAACGAGACATATCTTTTACTCTGATGTTGGATATGCTGTTATACTTACATGCTTCTGTTTCAGTCTTTTTTTAGTCTTATTATTCTTTAGTCTAAGGGAAAAGGATTTCTAGGTAGACTATGCTTAAGAGATTGAGGCTTACTATATGTAGTAGCCCTTCCCCTGGGGGCTGATGAAGGTGATCTTGCTTTAGCATTCTGACGCTCTTGTTGTTGCTTTTGTTTTTGTTGTTTTTATTTTTTCCCTTTCAGGCGGTTAAGAGCATCGGAGAGTCGCAAAATTATGGAGTTCATGCAAAGTCGCCATCATATGAGCTAGTAGATGAGACTCCACAATAGGCTGACTTTATACTTAGTTATTAGAGTTTTTCTTTATTTCTCACTTTGTAAAGGCTGTGAGCCTTGGTACATTCTTAGTTGATTTATGTCATGATACATTTATATATTTCAAAATGTCAGATGTATTCTAGACTTGTTTTTTGAGACATGATTTATTTATGAGATACTCTTTCCTATATCATGTCAGCTATAGTTATTTTCTTCTATTGCCTGTTTGTACCTGTACGTTATTTTTTGTTTCCACTAGAGGATATTACTGTGATTGGTGAAACTTGTTGTTACACGGTGTGGGTGCATAGCAGGTTTGACATCTTTGGGTTCATCTTATACTGCAGCAATGTGTAAAAATAAGGGCGTTATAGTTGGTATCAGAGCTCTAGTTTTAGTATCCTTAGGATCATCATATGTTGAGTCGTGGAGCTAGAATAGAGTTTTCTAGGATTCATGTATAGAGCCTGTTTAGAGTTCTTAGTATGAGTGAGGACGTTATATGCGTATATTTCAAAATTTACGAATTTGATTTTGTGGCAATAGTGATACTTTGGTTATAAAATAAATTGCATGAATGAAATATGATATGATATATTTATTTGCTATTAGTTATTCATATGCTTTCACATAAGGACTCGATACTATATTTTCTCCCAAATTATAGACGGCCGGACGTAGACGTGGACGTGGAGGATCACGTACACCGAGAGTTGAGAAGGATGAGCCAGAGCAGCCATAGGTTCCGCTTGAGTAGCAGCAGGCTTAGTAGGCCTCATCTGAGCCACATTAGGCTCCCCAGTATCTGGTAGACCTTATGGCACCCATTGCAGCCAGACTCGCAGCACTTGAGGAGCGAGTAGCGAGTTAGACCCTACATGTTGCACCACCACCTATTGTGCCACCACCAGTCATTCTGGTTATTCTGATTACCAAGGATTCCCCAGTGGTTACCCCAAGACGTATTCCACCAGTAGTCACAGATAGAGCCATAGAGCAGAAGGCATGACTTCAATTGGTAAGGAGGTACCAGAAGATGAGGGCACCGTAGTTTCAGGGATCATCAGACTCAATTCAGGCCTACAAATGGAAGGAGGATGTAAGTAATATCCTTAATTTACTTGGTGTAGATTCCGTGCAGAAGCAGAGGCTAGCAGTCTACAGCCTCAAAGATGATGCCGGAGGATGATATCGACTCTAGTTTACCCTAAAACATAGGATGGTTCTTACTTGGGAGGATTTCGTGTATTTTTTGATGAGCAGTATATCTCTTCCGTGGCACGGGCTGGGAAGGAGCTATAGTTGACCAAGCTAGAGCAGGGGGACATGACATAGTAGAGTACGAGAGTAGATTCATGAGCCTACTTCATTTTACAAGTATGTGGCAGTTAGGAGAGCACCAGGCACAGATGTTTCTTATGAGACTTTGACTTAGCCTTCATCGCTACCTGGTATCCAAGAGATTTCATTTAGTCAGAGAGGTAGCGAATGCAACTATCTTATAGGATACCGAGACGGTGATATTCCATAAGGCTAGAGAGGGCAGCACAAAATCCTGACAACAGAGTGATAAGGGCAAGGATAAGAGACTTTTTGCCAGACCTGGAGGACCCCAGTTGGGGGTAAGAGTTTTCATCATTAGCAGCAGGGTCAAGTACGACCACATCAGGATCAGAGGGTGCAATAGCAGCGCAAATTTCATGCGACATGTCATAACTATTAGAAGTTTGGACATAAAGCATCAGAATATCATAGTGCATCTAGAGGAGGTCAGTAGCAGGGTCAAGGACACAACCAGTAGTAGAACCATGGTCGGTTTCAGCAGCAGCAACAGGGCCACGATTACGGCTAGCAGCACTAGAGGATTGAGGCACCACTCGCCATTCTGAGGATTGAGGGACCAACAAGCTAGGTTCACGCTATTTAGAGTGTTCCTTAGGGTCAGATGGACCCACATGTTTCATCACCAGTAGCACATCAGACACCAGCCACCAGCCACCGGTAGGGTCTATGCCATCATACCACAGGATCATTGTGCGAGTGGAGCAATAGTGGAAGGTATCTTTCTTGTGAATTCTGTTCTATCTTGAATCTTGTTTGATTCAGTAGCCTCGCAATATTTTATATCTCATACCTTCATGGATAGGCTTTAGTTAGTTGCACATCCCTTAGATGATCCATTATCAGTTTCTACTCCACTCGGGGAGGTGTCCTTATTAGAGAGTGTTTACAGGAGGTGTGTTACACGTTTAGATGAGTTTGAGTTCATCATAGACTTGATCGTTTTACGGATATCAGATTTCGATGTCATTCTCGGTATGGATTGGCTTTTATCATATCATGTTAGTATCGACTATTTTGCTACAATAGTCAGCTTTCGAACATCAGATGGGTTAGAGTTGATCATAGCAACCTCACAGGGCAACTAGTTTGTAGAGTCTTTTCTAGCATACGTCGAGGAGGTGTTTTTGTGGGATAGGGATATTAATTTGAGCAAGACACGAGTAGTCTCAGAGTATCCGGATGTCTTCTAGGACATACCAGGTTTACCTCTAGTGAGAGAGGTTGAGTTTTGTATTGAGTTGCAGCCCGGTACGACACCGATTTCCCGAGCACCTTATCGTATGGCGCCAGCTAAGGCGAGGGAGCTACAAACCTAGTTAGATGAGTTATTATCCTAGTATGTGATTCTGCATCGATTATCCTGAGTTGAACAAGGTTACTATCCAAAAAAGGTATCAGTTACTGAGGATTGATGACTTGTTCGACCAGCTGTAAGGAACGCAACACTTCTCGAAGATTGATCTTCATTCTGGTTATCATCAGTTGTGGATTCATGAGATGGATATTCCCAAGACCGCCCTTCTAACTCGTTATGGGTCCTTCAAGTTTCTAGTCATGCTATTTGGGCTGACTAATGCACCCGCGGTATTCATGGACTTGATGAACTGGGTTTTCTGTTCGTACTTAGACTAGTTTGTGATAGTGTTTATTGATGATATTCTTATTTATTCGAGATCGGAGGAAGAGCATGAGCAACATTTTCGTCTGGCTTTACAGACACTAAGGGAGCACCAGTTATACACTAAATTCAGCAAGTACGAATTTTGGCTATCTGAGGTTAGATTTCGTGACCACATCATTAGCAGAGAGCACTTTGCAGTTGATCGCACTAAGGTGGCAGCAGTACTTGATTAGGAGCAGCCGACTATAGTTACAGAGGTTCATAGTTTCTTTGGCGTGGTCAGCTATTACATAAAGTTTATTCAGGACTTCTCGATTGTTACGCCACTTACACACCTTACAAAGAAGGGTGTATAGTTTGTTTGGAGCATGGAGTGCCAGGAGGCCTTTAAGACCTTAAAGACCAAGTTGGCTATAGAGCCGGTGTTGACTATTCTGAGCAGTGATAGGACATTCATTGTCTATACGGATACATCATTAGTGGGTCTAGGAGGCATTTTGATGCAGACCCAGAGGGTAGTGACATATATCTCACGACAGTTGAGGACACATGAGCAGAACTACCCCACGCATGACTTAGAGTTGGCAGCAGTGGTCTTTGCATTGAAGACATGGAGACATTACCTGTATGGGATACAGTTTAAGTTATTCACAAATCACTAGAGTCTAAAGTACATATTCTCTCAAAAGGAACTTAATCAGAGGCAAAGGCGATGGGTTAAGTTTATCAAGGATTACGAGTTCATGATTCAGTACCATCCGAGGAAGGTGAACATCATAGGAGACGCTTTTAGCAGAAAGCGTCGATATAAGGTTATGACTTTGAGGTGCTTGTTATATCGAGATCTTCATACTCTTAGCCAGTTTGATTTTAGGCCAGAGATTGGCGGGACCAGCGTATTTTTAGGAGCTATGTCAGTACAGCCATATTAGTGTGATAGGATGGTTAGACCCAACTAAAAGATTATTAGATTCGAACCCGAAAGGAGGAGATTTTCAAGGAGCTTAAAGCTGATTGGACTGTTGGAGCAGATGGAGGCCTTCGAATGAAGGGCCGATTAGTTATGACGGCTAATGCAGAGCTGAAAGATTTATTTGATAAAGCACATCGTACCAGGTACACAGTGCATCCAGGCATCACAAAAATGTACAAGGACCTAAAATGATGATTTTGGTGGAGCGGTATGCGAAGGGAAATAGCAGAATATGTTGTTTGATGCTTTACCTGCTAGCAGGTGAATGCAGAATACCAGAGACCCGCAGGAACACTACAACCTTTACCCATTCCAGAGTAAAAATGGATAGATATTTTGATGGATTTCATTGTAGGGTTACCAAAGTGGAAGATGGGGAACAATTCCGTTTGGGTGATAGTTGATTGGTTGGCGAAGTTAGTACATTTCATACAAGTAAGGACTACCTACACCTCTGACACTTATGCGAGGATCTTTATTCGGGAGATAGTTCGACTTCATGGAGTTCTAGAGATGATCGTATCAGATTGAGGCTTAGTTTTCACTTCACATTTTTGAAGGAGCTTCCTGGATTCATTTGGCAGCAAATTATCATATAACAGTGTGTTCCACCTGCAAACAAATGGGCAAACGGAAAGAGTAAATCAAGTGTTAGAGGACATGTTGCGAGCTTGCATTTTAGACTTCCATGGCACCTATGAGGACCACATTCCCTTGATCGAGTTCACTTATAATAATCATTATCAAGTGACGATTGGTATGACTCCGTATGAGGCATTGTAAGAGAGGCCCTGTAGATCCCCAATTTGTTGGGCTGAGCTGGAGAATAGCTTATTATTTGGGCCAGAACTTGTAAGGCTGACTAGTGAGAAGGTAGCATTGATTAGGGAGCATATTCTTACCACCCAGAGTCGACAAAAGAGCTACGAAGATCAGAGATATTAAACTTTAGAGTTTCAGGTTGGAGATTTTGTCATGTTGAAGGTATCACCAATGAAGGGTGTTCAATGATTTGGTAGACAGGGAAAGCTTGCCTCGTGATATATTGGTCTTTTCATGATAGTTGAATGCATTGTAGCCATTTCATATCGACTAGATCTTCTAACATCGATGTATAGTATACACGATGTTTTCCATGTTTTGATGTTTAAGAAGTATTTATGCGATGTGGAGCAGCAACGAGTATTAGATGCACCATAGATTAAGCTTAATGATGGTTTTTCTACGATAGAGATTACTATTTGTATCCTTGCCAAAGAGGACAAGAAGCTTAGAAATAAGATTATACCATTGGTTAAGAGTTAATAGAACCAGAAAGGAGTTGAGGAGGCTTCTTAAGGAGTACGAGGAGGATATGCGTCGTGACTACCCACACCTGTTTGAGCAGGTAATTTGATTATGTTTTGCTTATACACGTGATTGTCGATGTGGGCATATTTATATTTAACACTAGAATGAGGGTATTAATACTTAACTCCCAATCACTTAGAATCTTAAATATTACAGTGTAGTCGACTACTAAGCAGGAGTAGTCGACTATCAGAAATTCCTTGATGTGCCTGGTTTTAGTTTTTGGTTTGGATTTGTGTTGTTTTCCTACCCAATTGATATCTTTAGTTTTTAAACACATAAAAACCCTAATTCCTGAGATTAGTCACCAGAGAATACCGCCACCTCCTTCCCCCTAAACCCTAGAGCTGTTTTTGAGTTTCTCGAGGCATTTTGAGACGTGACATGAGCAGAGGGAGAGATCGAGGGCTGTAGTTCAAGAAAAGATTTTGCACACACGTTCAGGATATCAACACCATGATTGAGGCAAGATCTTTTGCATCCAAACCTTACCCATAGTTTAGATCTTGGGTTATTAAGTAATATGGATATTTTGTTGCTTAGATTTAACTGTTTAACATGATAAAAAGAGGATTTTTAATATAAAATCTTAACCTGATGTTAGATCTACATGTTTTGCTTGCTTTTTATAATAAAAACGTGATCATGATCATTAGGGGGTGTAGATCTTTGTTTGTATCTTGTTTTCTATGTGTTAATTATGCTCAAAACCCTAACTTTGTGATATAGAGCTTACATGTTAATTAAGTCTGATTAAACTCTAGGTTTGGGGTATTTTGGGTTCTGTAAATGTGAATAAACGAAATTATATAAGCTTCAACCTTAATATGCAAGCATGTTCATGTTAATTTAATTGATAACTAGGGTTTACGTCAATTTCTTGACTAATGAGAACATTAAACCTAATTACTCAAATTAAGGGTTTTAATAATCATGGAGATGATTTTTTTTATTTGTAATTACTCGCTTTATACTGTATTAAGACATGATAAACACGTGACGATTGCTAAGTGCTATATGTACCCGAAGGTGTGCATGTTTCTGCTTAGTAGTCGAAAACTAAGAGTATAATCGACTACTCATGTCCAGTTTGGTTTTACAGAAACTATCTGATTATAGAGTAGTCAACTAATGTACAAGATAGTCGACTACTAATACTGATTCATGTTTTATAGAGTTTGACTAGACTCGGTGTAGTCGACTACTAAGCTTAGTAGTTGACTACTAAGGATATTCTTCCTAACATTGTGTTGTTTTGATTCGAAATGCGAGCACGAGGCTTGAGTTGCATGATAGTACATATGTGCTCATATTTATTCATGAATAGTGTCATAGTACACGTGTTAGTACTATAGAGGTGAATTTTGGTTAATTATGGTTTCGAGTACACTTTTCCCTTGACATTGTATCTGCATGAGTGTGCGCTGAGGTTGGTGAACCTATGTTATTGTATCCGCACTAGACTACGCTAAGGTTGGTGAACCTATATTATTATATCCGCACGAGTGTACGCTAAGGTTGGTGAACCTATGTTATTGTATCTACACAAGTGTGCGATAAGGTTAGTGAACCTATGTTATTGTATCCGCACTAGAGTTCGCTGGGGTCGGTAAACCTAAGTTATTGAATCCGCACTAGAGTGCGCAAAGGTCAAGGAACCTATGTTGTTGTATCTGCACGAGTTTCCGCTAGGGCAAAGAAACCTATATCTCCATTTCCACATAGTTTTGCACAGAGGTTGAAATGTTTAATAGTTGTGATGCATGTAGGTGCTATTAGTTGAAAAGAATCAAAAAAGATAATTTATATAACTCAATAGCCTAATGAGTTTGGCGGACACTAAAAGTGATATAACTCATTCTTGAGTAGTTTTATATCTAGGAGACTCACCTTGTTAGTACACGAAACATATCTTTTACTCTGATGTTGGATATGATGTTATACTTACATGCTTATGTTTCAATCATTTTTTTAGTCTTATTATTCTTTAGTTTCAGGGAAAAGGATTTCTAGGTAGACTATGCCTAATAGATAGAGCCCCCACTACATATAGTAGCCCTTCCCATGGAGGCTGATGGAGGTGATCTTGTTTTATCGCTCTGACGCTCATGTTGTTGCTTCTTTTTTTTGTTTTTGTTTTTTCCCTTTTAGGTGGTTCAATGCATCAAAGAGTCGCATAATGATGGAGTTCATGCATAGTCGCCTTCATATGAGATAGTAGATGAGACTCCACAGTAGGCTGACTTTATATTCAGTTATTAGAAATTTTATTTATTTCTCACTTTGTAAAGGCTGTGATCCTTGGTACATTTTTAGGTTATTTATGTCATGATACATTTATATAATTCAGATTGTCAGATGTATTCTAGACTTAATCTTTGAGACATAACTTATTTATGAGACACTCTTTGCTATATTATGTCAGCAACAATTATTTTCTTCTATTGCCTGTTTATACCTGCACTTTATTTTTTTTGTTTTCACTAGAGGTTATTGCTGTGATTGATAAAACTTGTTGTTACACGGTGTGGGTGCATAACAGATTTGACATCTCTAGGTTCACCTTGGAATACAACCATGTGTAAAAATAGGGGCGTCACATTTAGGGATGACATCAATAGTGGGATAAGATTAGACCTCTGTCTCCACAACATTTTTAATGCCCGAGGGCTCTTCACTCATAGCCTCATGTATTTGTTGAGTGAAGCCTAGTTCCTCCGAAGGAATGAATCCAGGAGATGCGGGTTCTTGTGGAATCTCACCTTCTTCATGATCCCCTATGAATGAAAAACAAAGAATATAATTAGTGAACTTTGAAATGGAGTTCTAAAAGCAACATAAGGGAGAAATATTACCTCCTTCCTCAAACGAGATATCGATGATCGACACTTCTTGAGATGTGGGCAATGTGAGATGTGGCCTATGTACGACCTTCTTTATCCTTTTCATGGGTAAGGGCCCTTCAGAAGGAGCAGCACACTCTTGTCAAAACTTGGTACGTAGTTTGGTTCCAGGAGAAACTGCTACTTGAGCTTGAGCTTGAGCTTGGGCCGAAGGTTAGGATTTTTCCTATCAACAAGCGTAGTTTCAACGGGCTCGGTCTCTTCATCTTCATCTCCACTCTGAACATCTACTGCCATCCAATGGGGATATGTAAGAACAACTCTCTCTTTGAGAGAGGGCTTCTTTTTAAAATCCTTCCCCTTTGAATGAGAGGGAGATAGTGCTTCTTCTGGAGATTTGGTAGGATCTGATCGACGAGTCCTATGGGTGATAGGAGAGCTAATACCCTCTCTTGGGAAGAAAGTAGGTTGGAGACCAGATACATCTTCCCCTTCATCATCCCTTACGTTGTCTCCAATACCCTCAGCTTCACCTTCTTCCTCGAATGTCCAAGCTACATACGTGAAGAGTTCCTCCTCACTTTCATCAGAGTCAGCGACTTCTTTCCCTTTGCTGGAAGATTCAGTAGGAGTCTTTCCTGTTAGGTCTCATGTTTATGAGCCTACTATCTTATCTTATTTTTATGATTTATAAACAATCCCTAACATCATTTGTCTAGTGTTTGTATTTTTTTATTAGGTATTCTAGACAAACATCGATGTTGGAGGATGGATAGAATTGCGGTTACATGACCATATCTAGTGGAGGTTGGTAGAATATTGGAATGAAGCCATTGCACATTTCAAATTCAAGATCAAGCTTCATCCACAACCAAGACGAGCTATATTGAAAACTTTTCAGCTTGGGTATATTATTTATAGTGTTTGTAGTATAGGTTTATACTTTGTGTGTTAATGCTTAGTGCTCAAACCATACACACGATTTCTTGGTTTATCCAATTTTCAATTTATCCACAACCACAAGTTTTTGGAAACTATAGATACATTTATTAATATCTATTTATGTGGATAAGTTGTTTTGGGTTTAGCTATATAGATATGAAACAAATAAACATATTCATATACATACTCATATGTTTCATATCTAGTCATAATTAGAAATATGTTGTATTTCTTGATTAGAGACTGAATGACAATGTTTTATATCTTATCAAGTCTATAAATTCATTAGAAATCGTTTCAAAACATGTTTGAACTCATTTTGTCAAAATCAAGTTTTTACAAGTTCATGTATATGTGATTTTGGAAAATGATGAGTTTTCACAATTGAAAAGTATAAATTGAAAAATTCTTTTTGTAACATGTTCATTATCATGTTTATAAATATTTCCCAAAGTGTTACATTTTTTGGAACTTGTTTGGTGTTTTTAAACAAGGCATAGAGTCGATGTTTACTGTTCACTTCAGGTTCTGTGCACATTTTAAGTCGACTTGCCATAGTAATGAGTCGACTAATAAAGTATTATGCCGAAGGTGTTTATAATCTGTTGAGTTGACTAAAAAATCAATAACTTAACTGATATAGTCCTAAGTTAACTTATACCTATCATAAGTCGACTCATGAAGTGTTGTATAGTTGATTGTTTTCATTTGCTGAGTTAACTGATAATCTAATGGTTCAACTCATGTAGACATGAGTCGACTCATGCATGTCATAAGTTGACTGATAATAGAGCCATTGCATGGTGTAGGTGTAAAAATTTATTTCCCAAAACAAGGATTTAGTTTGTATTAATAAGAATAGCTTATTACAAACTAAATTAATCATAATTACAACAGAAGCGGAGGGAATGTTCTCCTTGTTTAACATGGGTTCTTTGGTAGCAGTAGGACGCCTAGCTCGGTTCTTGCACCGAGTTTGCTTCCCTTGGACAATCTGATTGAGGTTGAAGATGAGCTTCAGTACGCAGTAGAAGCTCGTGTTGATCGAGTTTGGACCTCCGAGCTTAATGGCGATCAAGGCCGAAAGCTAGAAGGAGATGCTACAGTGCAAGGTCAATGGAAAGAGCCAGTCGTCAACTCTGTCAGGAGTTGAGAACTAATGGTCCGGTTAACTGATTGAATCAATTAATAAATTGCGAACCTCCTTCCTGTAGATAGGAGAGGCCCTTAAATAGGAGAGAGACGGTGTGGTCGCTCCCTTGAATCATGGGATGTAACCATGTACTGTTGAGAGATGCCATGCCTCTCACTTGTACTATGAGCGGCTGTTTGAGGGGCTCGGAGCATTGTACTCCTCCTCTTCACATCGTGGGAGATGGGAATGCCCATCCATGTACGCGACAACGTAGCCACCAGGTACTCTGGTGAGTCTGGCAAATTTGTTGATTGTATGGTTGGTTGCTTGAGCGTACAAGTGACTCTCATTCATTTGGATGAATTGACTCGTGCTGGCGAATCAAGTATGCAGGCGAGCCTCCGATCATCTGGCAAAGTAGGCGCACTTAGAGGTTAAATGAACTTAACCTGTGCAAACGAGTTAAGTATGCAGGCGAGTTCGGTGATTACATGGATTTGACTGGCCACTTGTACTGTGAGCGGCCACTTGATGGGCTTAGAGTACTGTGTTCATTCCCTTCACGTCGTGGGAAATGGAAAGGCCCATCCCTGTACATGATAGTGCAGCCGCCTAGTACTCTGATGAGTCTGGTGGGCTTGCTGACCCTATGGCTGATTGTTTAGATATGTAGGCGACTTCAGCACTTGAGTAAACTTGACTCATGCAGGCGAGTCAAGTGTGCATGCGAGTTTCTGATCGCTTGGCGGATTGCCTAGACATGTAGGCGAGCTCAGCTATCGTGTGGTCTTGACTCGTGCTAGTGAGTCAAGCACACGAGTGAGCTTACTTCCTCTGGCAAACTCAAATCTTGAGTGGACTTGACTCGTGCAGGCGAGTCAATTGTACAAGCGACCTTTTAGGCCGTACTGTAGTCAAGGCAATTTTTATATCCTACACACAGTAACGACTAGTTTCTAGATTTTGTGTTTTTAATATTTTTATTGGTTTTTGTTGGTTTCTTCCACCCTATATATACCCCTTTATCATAACTATTTTCACTTACTTAAGAGAACAAACCATTTGTTATTGTGCTTAATTGTGAGATACACTTTGAAATGCACTTGTACACCGAGAGAAGTGTGTGGTGAGAGACGAGGTCGAATACAAGAGGAGTGAGGTCGGTGGTAAAGTCTAGAGATAGGTGATAATTCCGAGCACTTGAGGAAGGCAACATGGGCTAGGCCAACACTTAGAGGGTGTAGTGTGTGATTGCAAGAGTATAAGCTGTAAAAGTTTTCGATGAGTTGGAAAACCAAGATTATGAGGTGTAAAATTTTTTGGTTAGCATTGAAAACTGGTTTAGATAGTGGAGTTCTCCTTGAGAGTAGGGAGTAGAGACGTAGGTCGGAAGGACCGAACTCCGTGATCATTTTCTTGTGTTTGCATTGGTTATTTGCCCACTATCTTGTTTATATTGTTTCATGTCTATTTCACCCTTGTGTTAATTACATATCCTTGTACATATAAGTTGTTGAATATCATACTTGCTAGGATATTTGTTAATAAGTTTTTAATTGGTATTAAATCAGATTAAATTAGCATATTACTTTATTCACCCCCTATAGGGTAATTTTATTTGGTATCAGAATAATTTTATTTGGTATCAGAGCTTGGTGTTTTTTGATTTGTGGCTTAAACGCCTTGAGTTAAAGATCTAAGATTTTATATTTTTTGCTAATCTAGTTTTGAGATTAATTTCATATTTCTTATATAATATATTATGGATATGCATGGTGCACCTAGTCTAGGTTATGCCATTAATGTTGCTTCAAAATTAGATAATTTTCCTTATGCTCAATGGTGTGTTAGATTTAAATTATTTGTTAGATCTAGACATTTTAATTTATGGGAAATTATTGACGATGCTTACATTGTACCTACTATGGAGAAATACAAGTGGAGTGATAAAGATAAAAGAATGTTTAGAATGAATAAGCTTTTGTTAGAATTTTTGCATAATGATTTTTGATTCATCATTTTCTAACAAGCTTGATTCATTTGATAGTGCTTACACATTTTGAAAACTTATAGAAATACATCAAGGGAGCATGGAGGCGATCCGACAAGCTTTAGCGGCTTCCTCTTCAAGTTCATATGGAGCCTCATTGTGCACACCGCCACTAGGCGATAGCCCTTGTGTGGTAAGCGATTTTGATTTCGAAAATGAATTGACTATTTGTAGGCATCAAATTTTTTTATAGGTTCCCGCACGTAGGTTGAGATAAGGAGAAGGCGAAAAACATAATTATCCAAGTCGAGGAGGATTATTTTATATTGAACGGAAGCTTTAAGGAATGAGACTTGGTCCTTACCATCCGACGATCAATGATACTCAATTCCAAGAAGAAAGGCAAATTCCAACCCAAATGGGAAGGACCATTTATAATAGAGACAGTCTATTCAAATGGTGAATATCGATTGGTCACTCAAAATGGTGACAAACTTATGATGCCAATAAATGGGAAGTTCCTGAATAAGTATTATCCCTAGTACGTACGTTTGGGATAACCTATTTAATAGGAAGTTCCTGGAGAATGCTATCCATGATATTTTTAAGGATAACCCAAGATCGATTGATTATCCTAGATGGAGACCAATCATCCGAATAATTCATTCTTAATCATAATAAAATAATTAAGAACTTCCTACTGTGGCTATTTAATCATTTCCAAAATGATTAAAACCCTCCCACTGTGACTTTCCGAGCCTTCTTTCGTTGAGATGAGATTCAATGACCTCATTCGGCCAATCTTTCCTCACAAAACTCCCATGATGCATCTATGGAGTGCTTGATTCATGGTCCTCCACCGCAAAGTCCCTCACTGATTAAATTAACTGACAGTGGGTCAACCAAAATTCTTTCGACTGAGTCCATCCAAACTCCTATCGTGTCTGTGTACTTAACACTCCTACTATTAAAGTCATGACAGAGCACTTGAAATTTCAATCGGCTGATCCATGACGCATGGTAAGTCCTAGCCATTTGACATCGAAAACCCCCACAAAGTGATTTGTACAAATTAACATTCCCATATTTATTTGTATTTCCACTCCCTATGTTTCTTGGTCAAACCATCCTACAGTTAGGACCAAACCTAAAGTCCCCTTTTGATTCCTTCAATGAACTAGAGGTCCACTTTTAGAATTCCCTTTCGATGAACGAAAGGCATCCACATAAATTGAACGATCAAACCTATAAAAGTTAGGATTGTCTCAAGCCCCTACTTGGTTAAACCTTCCCATGGTTTACATAAAAGTTGGAATTTCATCTTGATAAATGAGAAATTTATCTTCAGATCGAGTAACCAATCCTATAAAAGTTAGGGTTATCCAGATCTTTTCAATTTTCGGAGTGGAGATCGCACTCTTAGTTTCACCTTTCCGGATTCTCAAAGTTGAGATTCCACTTTGAGTTTCTTTTATAGCAGGAGATAGAATATAAAATTCTTTCTCTCTAGCATAATCTCGATAAACGAGAAATTTGTCTTCAGATCAGTAGATAGGATACAAAATTCTTGTTCTCCAGCATCGGGTTCGTCTTTACCCCAAAAGAAGATCTAGAGATAGAATATAACATTCTTCCTCTCCAGCATTGGGTTCATCTTTACCCCAAAAGAAGACTGGAGATAGAATATAAAATTTTTCCTCTCCAACATCGGGTTTGTCTTCACCCTAAGAGAAGACAATCTCTCAACATCATAAATCCATGCCTCTCCTGCATGGGGAACTTTATCTCAACTCCCAAACAGAGATAAGCCTATGCCTAACACACGTTGTCGGTTATTCATTTATCGTGAAAAGGACAAAAGCCCACGTATTCGACATCATGACAGGTCATTATTAATAATGCTAAAATTTGTGCCTTACACATACGAGGAATTTTTTTCTAGAATCGTAAGTAGAGATAAGTCAACGTCTAACACACATTGCCGGTTAACCTTTCTCTATGAAAAGAACACTAGAATTCATTCTGAGGTATTTTATCTCAAACCCTGAGTAGAGATAAGCCTACACTGAATACATGTTGCCGGTTAGTCTTTTACCGTGAAAAGGACAAAAGCTCAGGTATTCAACATCAAGGCAGACTATTATTAATAACACCAAAATCCATACCTTACACATATGAGGAATTTTATCTCGATCCCAAAATAGAGATAAGTTTATGCCTAACACATATTACCGGTTGACCTTTCTCTGTGAAAAGGACATCAAAATTCATGTCTAGGGGAATTTATCTTAATCCCTAAATAGAGATAAGTCTACGCCTAACACGTGTTACCAGGTGATCCGTTCCCGTGAAAACGATAAAGTCTATATATTCAAAAGCATAGCATCAAGTCTAAGAGAGTTTATTCTCTTAGCGCAACGTTATATGTGAAAAGGATTTTAACAATTCACATGCTAGCCTGATTTAAACGGTAATTGATAAAGGCGCGTCAAATCCGTTGAGCGCTAAGGGTTTGCCAAAAATACTATGAGCATCCCGCGAGGGATGATTAAGTCTATGTATTCAAAATTATAGTACTAAGTCTAAAAGAATTCATTCCTTTAGCACAACATTACATACGGAACAGACTTAGACAACCTACTTGCTAGCCCGATTTAAACGGTAATCGGTAAAGGCACACCAAATCCGTCGACGACTGAGGGTTTGCAAAAAATCCACAAGTATTGCTATTATTTGTCCCAGATGGGATAAAAATCATAATAAATAGAGAAATATGCTAAGTAAAAGACTTCGTTTTCATTAATAAAGTCCAATCAAAATGAAGATACAAGAGCGAAGGCTATCAATCCGAATGCAGTCTACGACTAAAAATCTGAACTTCCAACCTAGAGAGCTTATCTGCATAAGTCTGCTCAAGCTTAGCCTGTAGATCAGCTCGGATGGAATCTTCAGAAGTACCTAATATCCTCGTAGCTTCGCTTCTTAACCTGGCTAGGTTCTTCTGTGTAGGCTCTAGCTTCTCAAGTGCCTGTCTTCAATAGTTTTCGGTGTCTGCTAGTTCATCTTCAAGAACGACACAAGATTCTCTAGCGTACTTCAAAGCCTTTTCAAGATCAGCTATCTCCTCATCGACCGAGGCTATAGAACTAAGTAATTCATCCTTAGCCTTGTCCTTCCTCAAGAGATTGGCCATCATCTACATAACAGAGCCCTCTTGTGACTAAAGTTCACTCCTAATAGATACTCTTGTGTCATGCCATTCCTTCAGCTTGGACTCCAAGTGAGTAGCCACAAAAGAAGAAGCGCCTTTAGCCTTCATCTCCCCCAACTCTTGGATCTCACACTCCAATATGACAAAATCTACAGTGAGGGAATCAGCTAACTCTGAGTATCTCTCCTCTCTAATCATCGTCATGTGATGGGGGAGAGATAGCCTAAACTGATCAAAGTAATATCCATGATGAAGGATCTTCTTAATCATTCTACCCACAAAGGTAACGAAACTGTCGAGATCCATGCAGAATATATCTTACAAGTTATGAACTTAGAGCAAGTCCCTACAAATAGTTTTACAAAGGGATAAGAAATTCTGAAATATCGTCTGGAAACTTAGAGTAAGTTATGAACTTACCAGCGCCAGGAGAAGTCCCTTTAGTTCGACACTCTGTGCTTGCCTCCGTCAATCCCGCCTCAGGAATTAACGGAGTTATGGTTGACATAATAATCATTGGCATATTGACTCCTCCGGATGATCTCACGATGTTTATAACCATCGGATCTAAAGGGACGGTAGCCTAAAACTGAGAACTAGGCCGCTGAGCTGTAGCCACGGCTCTCTCCAATAAGGAAGGGATGAAACCCTCAGGCTGGTCAGAAATGCTAATGATTATAGTTGTATCGGCCCCAGTAGCTGGTCTTATAATTAAAACTCCTCACGGTTAAGTAAAAGTAAAAAAAATTAACAAATGAAGAATGATGATCTCTAGATTAGATGCATACCCACAGATGAACCACCTTCAATGGATGGTCCCGAAATCTCACGAGCGGCTTGCTCTGCTAACATATCAACGAGCAAGTGATCAGATCCTGAGAAGCTCGGCGCTAAGACAAATGTATGTTCATTCGATCCTCCGGTGTCCACACCATGGAAAACTTCTTCCTCAACCGGTCCCTCCATTATGGTATCTACACAAGAGCCTAAATGTTGACCAGAGAGAAAGAAGCTAGAATTCACAGTATTGGGAATCAGATTCACCTCTAGCAGTAGTATCAGATTCTGTTACCCCGACGTTCGTGCCCACATCCTTCAATTTTTCTAAAAGAGAATGAAGAGCGGAAACGATTAAAGGGGGAACATGTTTTGAATTGCTTAACTTCCTTAATTTCCACTTGAATGGTGTACTACCGGTGATAGATATACCTAGACTTAGAATCCTCGACTCAACACTGGTACATTGGTTAACACCTTCACCAGCCTCGGCATGCATGAGCTCTTCATCAATAGACTCACACATCTACTACACGAAGCTCAGACTCTCGAAATGGGTAAAGTTAAAGAAGATAGAGTCGTGCAGGCAATATAGTAGTGAAGCATTACCTCCTTCCCCACTGGTAGCTACATTGCTACGTAACTTTGCATCGCAAGCGCGCGGATCGGCATATGACTTACGTACCATCTTCTTCTGCTTTAGGGATCGAGCCTCCATATGGGTAGCAGGTCTCTCGTGCTTGGATTTAGCACGCACCTCAACCCGTGCAGAAGCGTCAACGACAAAGCAGGATCTCGCGCGATGGAAAATAAGAGGCTCTTCTTCTTCAACCATCTCACCTGGGGGTAACAAGAGTCATCTTGTTAGGATAAGTAAACAAAACCTCTTGCTTCAGCTTTTGTGGAGCTGGTGGAGGTTTAGGCAAGATAGATCGATGAGCCTGATGAGCAAACACCAGACTCAGTAATTCTGAGAAGAAAGAGTTTGACAGACCTGTCTCAAGCTCTTCCTCATCGCCTCCAAATCTGATATCCGTATCTCCAAGGTTTTCTTTAGAAGTCTCCTCTTCGTCATCAGTAGGAAGGAGCTCCTCCTCATTCTTTACTCTTTGTATACCTTTGCGGGAAGGCTTGATAGGCTTCTTCCCCTGCTCCTTCGAAAGCTCAACATCACGGGCAGCCTTAGCAGCAGCTTGAACTAAATCTTCAGCCTCCAACTCTGCAATGTCCTTTAATTTCACAAGCTCATTTGTAGCAATGAGCCACTTGCAGCTGAGGAAAGTAAGTTATGGCTTACGTCTGGATGCAGGTAGAGTAAAAGTGGCACCTGTACAACCTGTTAAATGCTAGAGCCATGCTCGAACACCGTCTATGAGACCACCCTCTGTCCTTAAGTCTCGAATCGGGTTACCAACGTACAATTGGTCATAACCAAACTGGCGAGTAAACCAACAAGGTAAATAAGGCTCTATGTGGCAACGTCCTTTCACCCGAAAGACGAGAAACCTGTGGAGGATATTCACCAACGATTGGAAACATTGCACATCAAGGGAAGTATGGCATATTCCTGGATTCTCTTCATCAATCAATACCTCGTCATAATGGCCAGAGAAATGAGGAAAACAATTGAAGAATTCCTAACACTTATGGATCTAAAGCTCTTGCTTCACCTCAGTGAAAGTCTTCGAAAACTATTTGCTCTCTTCTAATTATTGCGGAAGTGGCACGGAGGTATCGGTGGCGCTAGGTGCCAACATCAAATCGAGGTGATGAAGGACGAACCATGTCATCAAATATGCATACGGGAGCTCGACCTTGATGAAAGGGATTTCGGTCGACGGTTTGGGCCCTACTTGTGTAAAGCCATCAACCAGGTATCTAAGCCCATAGTGAATATTGGCAACCATCACTGAAAGTAAAGAGAGATCCTTCCTGTAAGCTAGCTAGACGGTCGGGAAGAGAGCTTCTATCGGTAAAACGTCAGAAAACTGATAAGGGACGATGTACTTCTTTAACCAAATGGTGAGATATCCTGCCAGAAGAGTCATGGGCCGAATCCGTTTTTGTGCATTCCACAAGAATATACGGAACTTGGTCTCCGCTATAGTCCGACCCTCAATAGTAGAAGTAGTGAATGATTGAGCACATGTCTTCTTAATTAGGTTAATGATCTCCAAGGGAGTTAGAGGAGCTAACTCACAAACCGCCTCACCGAAATTACTCTCCCAATGCTGAAACAAATAATCAGTGAATTGTTTTAGGCTTATCTGTATCTTTTTTTCACTATGGGGTTTATGCTAACTAGAGTCGTCTGATAGTAACACGTAAGATCCCAAAACGTGCCATACATATCAGAGGAAGTTTTCCTCAACTGCCTCAACTGCTGGCTGGAAGGAAAATACTCGTGATATAGATAATCACCCATCAGAAGTCTAAAAACTTTCTGCATCTCATGAAGAGCTAACCCTAAATCTTCATTACAGGTCAAGAAAGTGTTGGTATCCGGATTATAAAGCTCCAACAATGCTAAGAAGAGGTGTTTGCTGATCGGTAATCCGTACATAGTAGCCCGTATTGATACGTATAATCCGTTGTGCTTCAGTTCATTACCCTAACGCCCAAGAACATAGCTCATCATACGAGTCCACAAGTTCTTTGCTGGCGAGTGAACCCAGCCATAGCACCTATAATCCTTCATAGGGAGTTTCCTCCCAAGTCTGGCAATCTGATTCCTCACTGTATTGGTAGCTATCGATAGTTCATCCACCAGTGTTGTATCAAGTCCTAAGATTCCTGGTTGAAGGCCACGAATGTAAATATGTCCATCAGAACCTGGAGTCTTCTACTGGGTAATGTATCCACAATGGACTCACTCATGATCATCCGTGAGATGCCAAGACATCTCTTGCTTCATAGCTTGCATCTCTAGGCATAAAAATGAGTACTGGCAAGGAATAGAAGGAACATATAGTGAATTTATGCCGTTATCATTTATCCATTGCTCATCCTCGAGGTCAGCATATCCGGATCTTCCGCATGATCACCGAATAAATAATCTAGCTTCTTCAAAGCCTAAGTAGAACTGGGATCTCTAATAAGTGGGGTGTCGGTAATCAATCGTCCTAGTGTACGACGATCCCCATCTCGTATTAGCCGAAGAATCTCTTTTGGCTCATCCGGATTAAAATGATGAGTAACGACAACGAGCAGTGTGTCGACAGTAGTAGTGAAGGTCTCCCAACTACCACCACTCGATGCATAAGGCGGGAATAAGTCCGGGGAAAAAGTCAACTGAAACAGATAACAAGCAGTTAGAAAAATTTCCAAGAAGTGGAACTCATCTCATAATTCTACGAGAGATAGAGTTACTGTCTTATAAATTAGTGAGACGATTTCAATTTTTTTTTGCATGCGAGGGATAATGTACATTGTCACGCAAATAACGTGACAATATACCCCACCTTACGGAGTGTGATACAACATGAAATCACCTTATTTGCCTTAAGATGTGCGTTGGCCAAGCAAAACACGTCTTTCAAAGCGTTAATCCCCGCGAAGGAGGACATCAACTCTTCCCGAATGAGTCACAAAGGAGATAAACGAGGGTGTAATACACAAAATATCAAATTTACAAAAGCTATGAAAGCTCACCCCCATATGAAGAAGCTGCAGGAGGCTCCCTCTCAACATGTTGAGAGGTCAATCGACTCCTGTGAAAGCGTGGTCATCTTGGAAACATTCCTAATCTGTAATGAAAATTAGTGAGTCAGGTATAACCATATATTTAGGAACCCGAAATTAAAAGGGAAATTATGAACTTTAGCCAAAATCCTACAAATAACAAGGGATTTTACAATTGAAGTCTAATTAAACCTACGGGATCCATACATAAAAACAACGGGTTCGATTTACATCTAAATCCCCTCAAATTCATTTTTTGTCAAAATATCCAAAATACCCCTCATGTTCAAAGCTCACTGCTAACCATGAACTCATAAGGATTTCGGCAATCCCTCTTCACTCTCAACATCAAGAAGATTTTGGCCAGTTTTGCAATAAACCCCCCTTCAAAATTTCAGCTATAGGTATGCAACCAAAGCCCCAAATTTCGGCCATAACCTCAAGCTCCTCAAACCCAAGTTTCTAACTTTTTCCTCAAGCCAAAAACCCATTCAAAATTTGTCCATATTCACATTCTCATAATCAAGTTTCAAGTATTCCCTCCAAAACCCAAACTCAAGTCATGAAATCAAAGCCCTAATCTTTGCATACAAGTTCATGAACTCTTGAATCGCACCCACGAATTCATGAATCAAAATCAAACAAATGTACAAGAGTTATGGAGAGGAGCTTACCCAAATCAAAAGCTTGAAAATCCAATTCCAAAGCCCAAGTTTTGAACTTGAAAACCTAATCAAAACCCTAGATGTCAAGGGTGAAATTCGGCGAAGAGCAAGAGGAGGGGAAGATAAGGCTTCAAAACCTTTTATAAGAAGGGTTTAAGGGTTCTTAAAGAGGGGATTAAGAACTCTAAAAGAGGAGAAGTTATGGGTTATGAGGAGTTCTAAGAAAGTTGAGGAAGAAGATAAGAATAAGAGAGGGAATTCAAAATTTGGTTTTGGATAAAATAGGGGAACACGAAAATCCTTTGGACAAAACCCTATACCCTCTCTACTTGGCCGGCTCACCCTCTCTCTCTCTCTCATCCTGAACCGAGACACAATTTGTTCCTTGACCAAGGTCGAGACACAATGTGTGTCTCGGCCAAGGTCGAGACACCAGGTGTGTCTCGTGCCTAAAACGAAGTCTCGGGCATCGTCTTTGTCCGTATTCGCCCATTATCAGCTATTTTTTCTTGATTCGTTGTATTTGAAGTCCATGTTCACGATCCAATGAGTATACGAGTCTAAACTGCATCACCTTGAACCTCCAACGGGTATAAGAGGTTAAACTGATTCCCAAAACTCCTAGGAGTATACGAGTATAAACTGGTCTTCTCCGCTCTAACGCCTAAAGAACCTAAATTGTGTACACTCTAGTTAACATATCAGTATAAATTGTATTCATGCCAGTTAACACATAATCATAGGTCAACACCGATCAATATGTTGCGATAGAAGTCAATGCCAGTCAACGCATAATCATGGGTTAACGTCGGTCAACGGGTATCCATGAGTCAATGCCAGTCAACGCGTAATCATAGGTCAATGCCAGTCAACACATACCCATGAGTCAACACCGGCAAACATGTTCCCATGAGGTAATGCTAGTCAACCCATTGCGATAAAAGACAATGCTGGTCAACGCATTGCAACGCTAGTCAACTAATTCATAATTTTCGCCAAAACAAGGCTCGGATCAACTCCCGGTCAAAGAATAATTTTGGGATTTTAGTCGTGATTCAAACACAAATCTCCAACAAAGATAATTAGCTCAACATTGATTCAATGACATGAGCTAGTTAAGAATCTAATACACCAATTTTAGTTTGAGACTTCAATAACAGTCAGATGATAAACGCAACATCGAAAGAATTTTAGGTATTCGATAAAATACTGAATACACTAAGAACTAAAGAAATCAAGAACTGGATCTAGTTATAGGTCCCTTTACACTAATTGAAGGTTAGGCCTACTATATCCAAAGTATTTTAGGATCTTCTATAAAAGAACAAGACTGAAACACTTTGGTGGGTGTATCTGTAGGCGTCAAAAATTGCCTATAGGTTCCCGCACACAGTTCAAGAGAAGGAGAAGGTGATAAATATTATTATCCAAGTCAGGGAGGATTATCTAATATTGTAAGGAAGCTAACGAGCATATGAAGTGAGTTAGCATAGCATATGAATCAACGAGATGGTGAAATAACAAAGAAACAACTCGATCGGGTGTTACGTTTCACCCACAAAAGATAGAATGCCACTCGTGTCTCACTCACTCCATATGTGTTTTGTCCATGGAAAGTTGTAGGACTCTTCTCTAGCTTTCTAACGCATTTTGAATCACATCATTCCGAGATCAGATGGGAGAATTAGAGGCAAAACAGTCAAAACATGCCAAACGGCATCTCGACCAATGGCCAAGACACCACTGGCATCTCGACCAATGGCCAAGACACCACTAGTGTCTCAGCTCATGGCCGAGACAACAATTGTGATTCAGCCTATGGCTAAGAAACCACCGGTGTTTCACGCCCAGAAAATTTGTTTTCACCCGTATAGCCTCCCGAGAACCTATTTTTCGATAAGATTTTGGTATTCCTTTAGTTCAAAGCCTCTCCAAATGATTTGAGGTTAACTTTGAACATGGTTAAGTGGTTACCACTGAGGATAAGATCAAATCGTTTATTCTTATCCAAGAATAGAGCTTCTAAAGACTATAAATACAGCTCTAGGGCCTTCATTCATATGGATATGGAATTCTGAGCAAACAGCGCAGCCCTGTCGAATTGGAGAGTGGAGGAGCATGAATTTCAACAAGGAGGAAGCAAGTTCTTGATGAGTTCTTAACATAAAGGAGGAGAGTTTGATAGATTTTCAATTCTTTCAGCCCCGTTCATCTGCTTTCCTTGAGAACGCACTGTTGTTGTGATCTCGAGAAGAGTGTTTATCTCACCGTTGCAGAGATAATCACTTCAATTTTTTGTCTTCTTCATGAGGCAAAGAAATCAATCAGATCTGATCATTTGGTGATCCACGGATAAAACCCGGTACCGGCAAAGATCCCACGCAAGCAGAAGATCAATAAACGATCTCTCTATATGTTTTCAAGAATGTTGTAATCTTTTTTTACTTTCATTGTGTAAGGAGACTTATAAAAAAGTCTTTCTTTCTTTTTTGAACTTATTGTAATAACTGAAGTTTTAATGAGTCCCGTAATGAATAAACCAACTTTCGACGGGAACACTATTGATGAACTTGCTTGTGTATATGAGAAGTTAGTGCATGTCTATTAGAAATTACAAAATAATTTTATTAATCTTAAAAGCAAGCATGTAGAATTGAAATCCGATCATGAGTTATTAGCTTCTAAATTTGATACTATCTCTAATGAAAATGTGACCCTTAAAAAAAATAATGAGGAATTAAAATCGGATTATGTTTCTTTAATTTCAAACGTTGCTATGTTAACTCATGAGAAAGATAATGCTATGTTAGAGGTAGAAAGCATGAAAAATAAGGTTAGCTCTTTTGCAAACAATTACATTTGCTCTATGTAGGGTCGAAAAATTGATGTTAGATTGATTCTCTTGTTTTAAGAAATGGGTTCGATCGCTTGGTATGAAACCCTTACAATCACTCTCTCTCTCTCTCTCGATTACAGATGAAGAGAAGATTAATTCAGCTTCTCTTTGTTTAACGTACGTTCTTGGTAGTGAAAGGATGCTTCCCTCGATGCTTGAGTCGAGATTGCCTCCCGTTGACGATCAGATCAAGATCGCTTCAACTCGAGAGGAAAATCAGGCTTTGTCGATGGCTTAGATCGTTAGAACCGAGGTTCGGATCTTAAGCTCCAATGACAAAGCTCTCCTTGTTCGTGGTCCCCCTACCCCATAGTTGCTCATGGCTATTTATAGGATTTCAGCACATAACTGACGTGCTAAAATTGTGGGTAGAGGGCGTAACTGCCTGCTCCAATTCAGCCGATGTTGGTTACTGGAGCGAAATGTACTCCTGGAGTTTAGCGCATACTACTGATTAGGTCTTCAAACCGTTACAACTGGATCTCCAACGGACAACAAACCTCACTTCATGGTGAGGTTCATCACATTGAATGAGCCTAAATATGCAGCGATGTTCGTCTTCTAAGGCCAACTTTGTAGTATAGCAAACTGTCTTCACTGACATCGTCTGACGAGTTTCGTATTCATCAACGAACTTCGTCTTCTAAGTTCAACTGCGTAGCAAGTCTTGTGAATTTCCTTTTGATGAGCCTCATCTTCACTAATGAGCTTCACGTCTGGTGATGAGCTCTGAACCTCGTATCCAATGATGAGCTTCGAACCTCGTATCCTACTGGTGAGCTTCGAGCCTTGTCTTTTGATGTTGAGCCTCGCTGCATAGCGAACCTTGTCTTTTGATGCTGAGCCTCGCTGCATGGGAAACCTCGTATCCAATGACGAGCTTCAAACCTCGTATCCCACTGGTGAGCTTTGAACCTCGTATCTAACGACTAACTTCGAACCTAATATCCCACTGGTGAGCTTCGAGCCTTGTTTTTTGATGTTGAGCCTCGCTACATGGTGAACCTCGTCTTTTGATGTTGAACCTCGCTGCATGGCGAACCTCATAGGTGAATTTGTTAGGCGAGCTTCAATCAGTTCAGGTGAGCTAAGTCGTCAGGCAAACTTAGCATTGTAGATGAACTTCAATGTTCAAGCGAAGTCCAAGCTTGCATGCGGACTTCAAAACATGCTGCGAAGAACGGGTCATAACTTTCAAACCGTAAGTAAGAATTGGACGAATTATATATAAAAATCGACTATCTCGACGAGACGGATCCGACCAAACCTACCCTAAAGGGTTCGCTTTGCTCCTATCTGTTTCTCTTAATTCCTTATGGTTTAAGAGATATTAGCGTTTTTTGTAAGTTTTGAGCTTCTTTGCTAGGAATTATGGTAATTTTTATTGCCTACAAAACCCTATCCAAAGTTTTCAGACCCAAATCAAGTTGCAATGGGTTTAAAATACTTTGGATCTTAAGGCCTGCAAAATGAGCACTATTCATATGAAATGAGGAGCCTTCTATCCTGGTAAAGTTGAACTCTTCTGACGCAGCTAATGATCGCCATCTAGGATTTTTAGAAAACCCTCAGCTATCAACGAACATGAGTTGTCTTTACCAACTATCATTTGAGTTGGACTAGCCATGCTTTTGCCCTTAGCATAGTAAGTTGTCGAGGAGTTTCTCTTAGGCTTATTGCTAAGATTTTTCCTCTATCCTTAGCCATTCAAGGCGTTGGATTAAGTGTTAGAGTTTGGTTGTGTCATTTAGTATAACAACTCAACCTGATATTTTGAAAACGAGGCTCATTGCATGGTAGGCCTGCTGGGATGATGTGGTATCATTGATGAATAGTAACTCATCACATTGTAAGTCACTATTTAAAAACAAGGGGGAAGATAGGAGCTCATCGCTTGGTAAGCCACTAACAACGAACAACGTCATGATGTTATGGAGGTAATCAAGTCGTTCAGTGACATGAACGTATAACGACTGTGATTAAAATAGCGGCACATCGTAGGTAGGCCACCATTTATGATCATTCTAAGGAGATAGAACGTTCAAAAAAGATCAGATAGTGAATCATCGCATGGTAGATCACTATCTTGATCGAGAGACAAGTAAGTGCCATCGCATGGTATAACACTACTTGGCGAGGGAAATCAAATCATTCAGTGACATAGGAGTATAACGACTATGATTAGAATAATAACACATCACGTGGTAGGTCACTATTTTCGATCATTCTAAGGAGATAGAATGTTCGGAAAAGACCAGATAGTGAATCATCGCATGGTAGATCACTATCTTGATCGAGAAACAAGTATGTGTTTATCGCATGGTAGAATACTACTTGGTAAAGTATTTTCAATAGGGGTTAAGAATTGACTATCAGAGGTAATCATTAACATGATAGTTTTGTGGACACGCTATCCTATTGGAGAGGATTAGTAGGGGAATTTGGAGTAAGTGACCATCAGAGGTAATCATTAACATGATAGTTTTGTGGTACCGCCATCCTATTAAAGAGGATTGACGAGGAAATTTGGAGGAAGTGACCATCAAAGGTAATCATTAACATGATAGTATTTTGGTAAGGGGCCAGATTCTCACGTCTGACTTCAGACTCACCTTGGAGTTAATTTATGATGAGCTTCAGGTCATCATTGCTTCATCAGAGAGAAATCTTGAGGTTGTTTTGCGGAGAATCCATGACTACCCCACTCTAGTGATAGCTGTAAATTAGGATTGAAGGGTAAACACTCCTGCATCCAATAAGGCTTGAATCTTATCTTTCAAGGTGTAGCATTTTGAGGTGGGATGATGGACCATCCTGTGGTATGCACAATAGATGGGATCATCCGTTCTCGACATTTCCTCAGGTCGCATCGATTCTGGGAGCTTGATCTTTTTCACCTTGATCAAGGATTTGAGTATCGAGATGACTTGCTCATCTTGGAAGTCATACTTCTACTGAAAGCAGCTATTCGAAGATTTGCCCTTCTGCTTTGATGAAGATTTAGGGGAAGAAGTGGTTTTCACCGACAAGGCATCTTTCCCTTTTACATAAGTCAGAGGGGTGAGGTTGTCTTGGTCATCACCTCCCTAAAAATCATATGGCTCTTCACCATCTAGCCTATTGAGCATGCTTTTGACCTGTTCTCCTTGACGAACAAGTTCTTTCCAAGTTTGTGTCTTCACTGCTCACTTCTTGGATAAAATATGGATTGAGAGATTATTACGACACATCTCGATCAACATACTTTCAGAAACTTGATCATGGCAATGCAACAATCGATTTTTAAGTCTCTTGACAAAGTTACTAACAGACTCTGTCTTCTTCTACTTTTTAGTTAGCAGAGTGGCCATAGATACTTCTGTATCATCATCGAAGAATCTGGCTAGAAAGAGCCTTTCCATGTCCTTCCAGCAAGTGATGGATTCAGGCTCCAGTCTGCGAAACCATTCAAAAGCGACCCTATTGAGGGTACTAATGAAAAGTCGAGTCATAATGGGATCATTCCCTATTACGTGTCTAGTCTGTTCTTGGAAATAGTAGATGTGCTGGGTCGGAGAACCCTTGCCATCGAACTGCAGGAGGCTGAGTGACTTAAACTTTGGAGGATAGGGAACATCGTCCCATTCGGCAGGGTATGGCCTAACAACCCCTAGTTCTCTAAAGTTTCTCTAAAGCTTCAAAGCCTTAAGGTGCTTCTAGAAATCGTCCAACTTATGATCTCGGTCATTCTTACGCGGGTTAGACTCAACTTCGGATGATTCAGAGTGAATATTAAAATTCTTTTCCTCCTCATCTTCTTCATTATTGCCATCTCGGTTTTGACGGCTAGATTCCTGAGCACTAGGTGAAGTTCGCCGGTGCCTTGATCCTAAGGCTTCGGCGGTGGCTTTCTTCTTTTTCTTTGCTTTCTCCCTAAGGAGTTTCTCTATCATTCCTTCTATGCTCCTGATAGACTCTTGTTGATGGAGGATAGTCGCTTGCTATTCTTCCAACTTTTTCGCCATATCTTCATCATTACCAGCCATGTGAACACTTACTCGCTTGTTTTGATTAATGTGGCAAGGTTGAGATGTTGCAATGATAGAGGTTTTAGGCTCTTCATCAACATCATAGGATATACCTGCTAGTTTTTGGTAATCTAGCGGGATCCTTACTCTAGTACGGGTACGGGTGTGTTGGTAAACACCCTATCTTTCAATAAGTGCTTCTCGTAATCTTGGGGAAAACTCAAGATCAGAGGACTCAGAAGAATCAGCGTGGGTTTTACCCTCGCCTTTACCAACCATATTGATGGTCACTTTAACGTGATGATTTTTGGACGCTTGCTTTTTAGGACGAAAGCATCTTCTTCTGGATGAAGGAATCATCGAAGGCTCTGATAGTCGTTCAAAGACTGTAGACTTGTGTGCTGATACCCCACATGGGCATTGGGAAAGCACTTCGGAGATAAGTTTCTCACAACTGCAATTGGATTTTATCTGGCTCATAGTGCGCTTACGAACCAGGTGATCACTGAGATAGTAATAGGATCGCCCCCTGTTAACTCACGTAGCTTGCTTATGCATTTGCAAAAATCTTTAAGTGTTAGAAATTGGCGATCGTGGTTGGCTGGACGAACCTCATGCTGAAGACGGGATTCGTCATTTGGGCGCACTCGAACGCTTGGGCAAGGCTCATGTGTGACACGAGGTTCATCGGACGAACCTGGTTCGGGGAACAAACCTCGTATTTCATACGAGGTTCGTCAATCGGACGAACTTGGTTCCAAGGATGGATTTTTTGTTTGAGTCGAACCTCATCTTAGTCCCTTGAATATTTCTCTCTAATAGTGCTAGTCTGAGGTTGAAGGCGATATTCGTCTTTTCATCGAGGTTCGTCACTTCGTCAAGCCTGAGTCTTGCTATTCTGGGTAGCAGAGCAAATTTGCACTGGTTGTTTTAGATGAGCCTCGTGTTGAAGACGAGGTTCGTCATTCAAGTGAGGTTTGTCCTCCTGACGAGCCTAGATTTGGCTATCTTTCCTAACAAAGCACACTCGTTGAGTTGGACGAACCTCGTATTGAAGCTCGTCATTCGAACCTAATTGGGTACAAGGGTGGAGTTTGTCATTTTGACATTCCTCAGCTAATTGACCCTCAGTAGGCTTGTGAGCCTTAGACATGTTGTCTCGTGGCCGATAGTGAAAACCATCTGACGAGACCAAGGCTTGAGCCTTGTAGTGAGCCTGGTTCTGACGTCGACGTTATCTTGCTCGTTTTGAGAGTGAATTGCCAGAAGGTTCTACAACAGCCAATTTCTGGCTAGGTTGTTCTATAGAAGCAACCAAAGTTTGGCGAGGTTGCTTGACACCCACCTCTTAGCCTGATGGCTAGTTTTCAAAGCCTCGCTATTCAGAGGCAAAGGATTCTCCTTGAGACTGGCTCAAGTTGAACTATCATAAGCCATGTAGCCTGAAGTCTCATAAGAGACTCTATGGAACTTGTGTGCCTTTGTGGGACTCGAAATTCCAGAGGAGGGGAACTCCTCATACTTAGATTGGTCGAACTCGATGATGAGAGTTTCAACCTTGGTTCCCACCATTATCTGATCTGATTGCACCACCACCAGTTCATCAAAATGAACGGCTACTCCCATTGTGGTCGTCATCTTCTGTAGGGTTGAAAAATTAATGTTGGATTGATTCTCTTGTTTTAAGAAATGGGTTCGATCGCTTGGTGCGAAACCCTTACAATCACTCACTCTCTCTCTCTTGATTACAAATGAAGAGAAGATTAATTCAGCTCCTTTTTGTTTAACGTGAGTTCTTGGTGGTGAAAGGATGCGTTCCTAGATGCTTGAGTCGAGATTGCCTACTGTTGATGATCAGATCAAGATCGCTTCAACTCGAGAGGAGAATCAGGCTTTGCCGATGGCTTAGATCGTTATAACCCAAAGTTCTCCTTGTTCGTGGTGCCCCCTGCCCCATAGTCGCTCATGGCTATTTATAGGATTTTAGCATGTAACTGATGTGCTAAAATTGAGGGTATAGGGCATAACTGTCTGCTCCAATTCAGCCCATGTTAGTTACTAGAGCGAAATTGAGGGTATAGGGCATAACTGCATAGCAAGTCTTGTGAATTTCCTTTTGATGAGCCTCATCTTCACTAAGGAGCTTCACGTCTGGTGATGAGCTCCGAACCTTGTATCCAATTACGAGCTTCAAACCTCATATCCCACTGGTGAGCTTCGAGCCTTGTCTTTTGATGCTGAGCCTCGCTGCATGGCGAACATCGTCTTTTGATGTTGAGATTCGCTGCATGGCGAACCTCGTATCCAATGACGAGCTTCGAACCTCATATCCCACTGGTGAGCTTCAAAACTCATATCTAATGACTAACTTCGAACCTCGTATCCGACTGGTGAGCTTTGAGCCTCGTTTTTTGATGTGGAGCCTCGCTGCATGGCAAACCTCATCTTTTGATGTTAAGCCTTGCTGCATTGCGAACCTCGTAAGAAAAGCTATTAGGCGAGATTCAATCAGTTCAGGCGAGCTAAGTTATCAGGCAAACTTAGCATTGCAGGCGAACTTCAATGTTCACGTGAAGTCCAGTTTTGTAGGCGGACTTCAGAACATGCTGCGAAGAACGGATCATAACTTTCAAACCGTAAGTTAGAATTGGACCAATTATATATGAAAATCGACTATCTCGACGAGATGGATCTGACCAAACCTACCCCAAAGGGTTTTGTTTACTTCTGTCTGTTTCTCCAAATTCCTTATGGTTTGAGAGATATTAGCATTTTTTGTAAGTTTTGAGCTTCTTTTTGCTAGGAATTAAGGCAATTTTTTTTGCCTACACTCTACTTCTAATAACAATGCTCATGTGAAAATGATGAATTGAGCTATGTCCAAAATTGCACATCATCTTCAGATTCAACTTTAAATAAATGTATTATAAATAATAAAAAAGCTTATGGACTTGTGTGTAAAGTCCCACAAAAATTCTTCCAAAGCTCTCACTCACTATGCACATATGCATAGCAAAGTTTACAAATGTTCTATTTGCAATCGAAAGGGCCATTTAGCTAAATTTTCCTATAATGCACACAAACATAAAAATATTAATGCTCATTGTGCATCTCATAAAGTTTTTTCATCATCACACACACAAGCACATGCACCCATTGTAAATCATAAGCATGCTCCTGTGTATAAATGTGATTATTGTAGTCGTTTTGATCATTTGACCAAATTTTGTTTTGATTTGAAAAGAGTTACTCATTTGCAAAATGATTTAAAAGACCATCTTTATTTATAAATGTTTCTCGAGCACATCCATATGGTCCATAAAAACAAATGGGTCTTTTTCATTCACATATTGCAATCGAAAAGGTTATTTGAGTGATTATTGTTATGACCGGATTAATACACTATATACGCCCAAAATAAATCATAACCCTAGGCCTTTCAACTTAAATGATAGAGGTCATGTCCCTAAACCCTTCGGTACCAAGAGTAATTAGGTACTAAAGCATGTTTGAATTCAAAACACATTTTTAACATTTTTATTTTTCATTTCTTCTTTTTGGAAAACGTGTTTTGAAATTTTTGAATTTGTAAACAAAAGTATTGACTTAAAAGTTTTGACATAAATTTTTTTTTGTTTTCATTTTATTGACTATAATTTTGATAAGAGGTTTGCGTTTGAACAACCCACTAGATTTATTGGGTATTTATGTTCAAATTATGTTTACCGGGTACTAAAAGTTTTTATGGATTGAAATAAGCTCATAGAGCTTGATATGGTTGCCTCTCATGCTTTCCTGTCAAAATATGACAAATGATTTTGGTTTGTTTTATCCTTTTCATACTTCGTTTTAGATTTTTTGGATGAAATATATAAATTCTCGGTATTTTTTTAATGCATTTATGAATCTTGGATTTCATAGACTCATGAATTTTCATGATTTTTCTTCATGGAGTTATATAAATATTTTCACAAATATTTTTATATACTTTCATGATTGCTCATTTGGATATTCATGATTCTCTTTCATGAACAAATTTTTTTGGGGTTTTTATGAGTTCACATAATTTTTTAGGTTTCTCTATAAAAATCCATATATGTTTTTAGGTATTGAGACACTATTTTCATAATGACATATCAATATGTATTCTCATGGCCTTTTTTAATGTGAATTTTCATGATTTTTTTACTCACATATGTTTGCCATACTCTTTATTGCATATATTCTCTATGGTATTTTGATAGGGGAGTATTCCCTATATTTGTTTTGCACTCACCGGGCTTATTTGTAAGGGGAGTTTTTGCTCTCTTGTTGTTTTCCCCATTTTGATGTTGATAAAGGGGGAGAGACAAGTGGTTTGTGATCATTTATGAGTATTTTGCTTTATTGCATATTTTATATATACTCTTTGTGTAGATTGTTTGTCATCATCAAAAAGGAGAGATTGTTATGTATCATGCTTATGAGCCTACTATCTTATCTTATTTTGATAATTTACAAATAATCCCTAACATCGTTTGTCCACTGTTTGTATTTGTTTATTAGGTATTCTAAACAAACATTAAAGTTGGAGGTTGGATAGAATTACGCTTTAACGATCATATCTAATAAAGCTTGGCGGAATATTGGAATGAAGCCATTGCACATTTCAAATTCAAGATCAAGCTTCATCCATAATCAAGATGATCTATATTGAAGACTTTTTAGCTTGGGTATATTGTTTATAGTATTTGTAGTATAGGTTTATACTTTGTGTGTCAATACTTAGAGCTCAAACCACATACACACGATTTCTTGGTTTATCCATTTTTTTATTTCTACGCAATCACAAGTTTTTGCAAACTATAGATACATTTATAAACATCTATTTATGTGGATAAGTTGTTTTTGGTTTATCTATATAGATATGAAACAAATAAACATATTCATATACATACTCATATGTTCCATATCTTGTCATAATTGGAAATATATTGTATTTCTTGATTATAGACTTAATAACAATGTTCTATATCTTATCTAGTCTATAAATTCATTGGAAATCATTTCAAAACTTGTTTGAACTCATTTTGTCAAAATCAATTTTTTACAAGTTCATGTTTATGTGATTTTTCAAAATGATGAGTTTTCACAATTGGGAAGTGTAAATTAAAAAATGTTCATCTTCATGTTTATAAACATTTCCCAAGGTTTTACATTTTTTAGA
The DNA here is from genome assembly GCA_022839385.1 of Asparagus kiusianus. Lineage (NCBI taxonomy): Eukaryota > Viridiplantae > Streptophyta > Magnoliopsida > Asparagales > Asparagaceae > Asparagus > Asparagus kiusianus. The sequence continues at coordinate 25,477 of BQKN01060767.1, read as the reverse complement.
ATTTTTTTGATATTTTTAAACAAGGTTTAAGTTGATGTTTACTATTCACTTCAAGTTTTGTGCACGTTTTGAGTCGACTTGCCACAGTAATGAGTCGACTCAGAAAGTGTTGCACAGAAGGTGTTTTTAATCTATTGAGTCGACTAAAAATTCAATGAGTCGACTGATACAGTCATAACTCAACTTATACCTATCATAAGTCGACTCATGAAGTGTTGTATAGTTGATTGTTTTCATCTGCTGAGTCAAGTGATAATCCAATGTGTCGACTCATGTAGATATCAGTTGACTCATGCCTGTCATAAGTCGACTAACAATAGAGCCATTGCACAGTAACGGCTAGTTTCTAGATTTTATGTTTTTTAATATTTTTATTGGTTTTTGTTGGTTTCTTGGGCTGGTTTATTCAACCCTATATACACCCCTTTGCCATAACTATTTTTACTTACTTAAGAAAGTTTTAAAATAAGTTTAAGGGTGTTTTAAAGTTTGTTTAAGTGTGTTTTCGCAAGTGTTTTGTGAAGAAAGTTTCACAAGAAGAAAAGGAGATTAATTCTATTGTTTGAGCTTCAATTTCATCCATCTCCCTCTCTTGTTTTTCAGAGAAGATTCCTCAAAACTCAAGTTCTAGCTTAATACATTTATTTGTTATTTATTCATTTTATTTATCTGAATTTACATTGAGTTTAGTTTTGATATTGCTCATTGTTTACGCACAATCACTTGAGCTTAAGTATTTCATACATAGTATATTGGGGTTGTAAGAGTGTAACATTGAGTTTGGGCTTAATTGTTCTTATCTTGTTTAAATAACAAACCATTTGTTATTGTGCTTAATTATAAGATACACTTTGTAATACACTTGTACACTGAGAGAAGTGTGTGGTGAGAGACGGGGCCGATTTCAAGAGGAGTGAGGATGGTGGTAAAGCCTAGAGAGAGGTGAGACGGGCTAGGCCAACACTTAGAGGGTGTAGAGTGTGATTGCATGAGTGTGAGTTGTGAAAGTTTTTGGTGAACTAGAAAACAAAGATTGTGAGGTGTAAATGTTTTTGGTTAGTATAGAAAACCGGTTGAGATTGTGGAGTTCTTCTTGAGAGTGGGGAACTGAGACGTAGGTCGGAAGGACCGAACTCCATGATCATTTTCTTATGTTTACATTGGTTATTTGCCCACCATATTGTTTATATTGTTTCATGTCTATTTCACCCTTGTGTTAATTATATATCCTTGCACATATAAGTTGTTGAATATCATACTTGCTAGGATATTTTTTAATAAGTTTTTAATTTGTATTAAATCAAATTAGATTAGTATATTACCCTATTCACCCCTCTCTAGGGTATTTTCATTTGGTATCAGAGCAATTTCATTCCCTCTTCTAGAAGATACAGCTTCTAGAACTGCTTCGGTAGCAAGTCTCAATGCTTCCTACGCCTCTAGCTCTGAAATTTTCTTCTTCTTTGTGGGCGCGTATGTGGCTATGCGCCATTTGCAACATAAGAAAGTTATCTGCAATTGAGGCTCTGCAACCGGAAGGCTGAACTTAGCGTTCGTGCAACCGATAATGCTCCAGTACCATGCACGAGCGCCATCAATGAGACCTCCATGAACCTTCAACCTTCAATTCGGGTACCAACGTACAGTTGGTCATTACCAAACTTACAAGTAAACCGACAAGGGAAATATGGCTCGATACTATACATGTTCTTCAGTCGGAAAACCAGATAGCTACGGCGGATGTTCATCAACCAACAAAAGTAGCCTACACCCAAAATAGTCACGTTCTTCCTGGGCTCTTCCTTATCAACAAGCAGCTCATTATAATTGCTGGAGAATTGAGAAAAGCATTTGAAATATTTGTAGCACTTGTGAATCTTGAACTGCCTAGTCACCTCATGCCATTGCCTCACCTCCTATTTAAACTCCTCTAAGATTTGTAGTAGAGGGAGGTCCGGATCTGTAATCCCAGGAGCCATCATCAAGTTAGGACGGTGGAGGATGAGTCACGCTATCAAATAGGTGTATAGCAACTCTATCTTAGAAGTGGGAATATCGCTTGAAGGCTTACTCCCATCTTATGTGAATGAGGTGGCCAAGTGACAAAGTTCGCTATGGATATCGGTGATCATGGTCGGGAGCAAAGCAAGTTTGCGTCCAATCAGCAATTGGATGGCTGGGTACAAATTTTTGATAGGTAGCGCTTTAGAAACTTGATGAGGCATTACACACTTCTTTATCCATATAGCTAAATACCCCACTAGAAGAGTCGTCGGCTTAATCCTCCTCTGAGCATGCCACAAGAAGGTCTCGAACTTGGGACCCCTCAAAAATTTGCCTTCAGCTGAGTGGGTGGTGTAGAATTGAGCATTAATCTTTGCTATTAGCTTATTTATCTCAGATGGAGTCAAAGGAGGTGACTCATAGACCTCATTGTCGAAATGATGCTCAAGGTTCCTATAAAGGTAGTCAGCGAATTGCTTCAAGCTAATTTGCAGAAATTTCTTCGGTTTCACATCAATCCCTACCATATCAGTCTGATAGTGGTAAGTTAGCTCCAATAAGATGTCACATGTAGCAGAGCTGACCTCCTTCATCTGATTCAACTCACGGGTGGTGGGGAAGTATTCTTGATATCGTACGTCCCCCATTAGTAATCTAGATACCTTCATCATCTCATGAAGAGGAAGGGTCAACTCTCCATTCTTAGTGAGAAAGGTATTCGTATCCAGAGTATATATCTTGAACAGTGCGAAGAAATGATTCACACTTATGGGAAGGCCATACATACTAGCTCGGATGGGGATGTATAATTCTTTATCATTCAACTCATTGCCCCAATGCCCAAGCACATAACTCATCATCCTTGTCCACAACTTATCAGCCAACGAATGGACCCAACCATAGCATTTATAGTTCTTAATAAGAAATTCCCTGCCTAACCTCGCAAGGCGGCTCCTCATAGTATTAGCCCAGACCATTAACTCGTTCTGTGGCATGCTATCCTGACCCAACACACCAGGATAAAATCCATAGATAGAAGCTCGATCACTGGAACCTGGAGTCTTGCCCTTACTGATAAATCCACAGTGCACCCTTTCTTGATCCTCGATCAAATGCCAAGACATATCCCTGGTCACTACCAATCTTCATAACTGAACCAAGGACTAATGTCGGGGACTCAGAGGGAGGAATTTAAAAAAGGTCCCATCATACTCATTCAACCATTGCTCCGAGACACAAGAAAGAATGTCGGGATGCTCAATGGAGTCACTGAACATATATTTGGGCTTTCTTAGGGGCTGAGTTCTGTCTTGATCGTTGGTGAGCGGTGCATTCGTGATCAGTCGCCACAGTGTACGATGACTCCCCTTTTCCACAAGGTCAGGGATGTTCTCTGGCCTATTTATATCAATATGAGGAGCTTCATTGATACTGGGCATCTCGTTAGAGGATGCATATGCAATGCCGCTCTAATCACTCACCTCCCTAGGAGAAAACGCTATCGGCGGGAAATTAACTACAATGAATATAAAATGATTTGTCGGAGGTATTTAAAGAAAAATTTCTAAAGCAAAGTAGGGAGTTAAACTGATCTCGTAAATTTACGAGGTAGAGTCACTGCCATGTAATTTGTAAGACAACTACAACTGTCTTGCATATTCGAGACAGTGTACACTATCCCGCAAACTGCAGGATAGTGTATCCTATCTTGCAAGTTACAAAACAGTGTGAAACCATCCTTCTTACCTTAGGATGTATTTTGGCCAAGCAAAATATACCTATTAAGTGTCGATCCTCGCAAAGGAGGATGTCGGCTCTTCCCAAATACCTCACAAAGGAGAACAAACAAGGAAACCTAGTGAAAATCCTAATTATTGAACCAAACAAATCTCGAAAGCTTACCTTTGAATGACGGAACAATGGACTCTTCCTTCTCAGATGCTTGGGCAACTGATTTACCCTTGGCGACCGTCAATCTCTTGGGAGACATAATCAAAAGAGGATCTTGGCCGAAATCCTAGAGGAAAAGCTAGGGTTTTTTAGGGAAAACCAAAGAAAGCCTTAAAAGTAACCAAAATCAAGAGCCCTAAGTTTGGTTCTTGTCAAGGATTAGAAGAAAATAGGGTTTGAGTACTTTGGAGAAGAGGAAGGAGGTCAAAACTCGAAAAATCCTTAAAACCCTAGAATGAAGTTTACCTTTTGATCAAGGTGAAGGGTAGAAAAGGAGAAAGAGGGCTTGAAATCTCTATTTGGAAGGGTTTGCAGAAGATTCGAACTGGAAAAAGCGAGCAAAGATAGCAAAAAGTAACCGTAACTTTTGAACTTAAACATTCCGACCCGACGGACGTAGCCTTTGAGTGAGACAATAGGCATTGTCTCACCCACGCGAGACAGTTTCTGCTGTCTCGCCCAAAGGTCTGTAGCAAATTGAAGCGTCTATCCTCTTGCGTGTTTTCTTTATTCCATTTCCAGTACACCTACAACATTCCTTCAGCTTAAACATAACATATTCAGGGTAATTGCTTTCCAAATTTGCCCTTGGAAGTCTGGTATGCTTAAGGTAGTTTGCTTCTAAAATTACCCTTGGGAGTTCAACTGCAATCAAGCTACGAGCTCCTGATAAAGATGATCAGTTCAGCATCAACTCGATGACATGAGCAAGTTCAACATTTTAAATATCAATAAATCAGCTCTAATTCCTGATTTCAATATATGGTCAGCAACGTCACAGTACCAGAAGTGAAGAAACTAAAGCCACTCATTGGTCCTTCTACACAGTCCAACGTTGGGCAAAAGCAAGGCCTATCTTGTCCAAAGTATTTCAGACTCCTTGATAAAATACTGAGGAGGCTAAAAACTTTAGAGGGGGTATCTGTAGGCATTAAATTTTTCCTATAGGTCTCAAACTCAACTCAAGACAGAGAGAAGATAAAGAACGTCATTATCTAAGCTAGAGAAAACGATTCAACGCAAAAGGAAGCAAAAGAGAACACAAAATGATAACTCAGAAAAAGGACTCGGAGGTGTCTAATAGTTGGTGAGACAGTCTCCACTATCTCGCGTATGCTGTTGGCCTTATGGATTTGATGATGATTTGTCAAACAATTTATAGCTAATATATTTTCTAGTTTTTGTAGTTTGTTTTTCTCTTTACAGGATTTCAACACACGACAATCAAGAGTTAAAGATTCAAGTTCATGTGTGTGCATTCACCTAGGTATAAGATTAGTTTGCTTACATATATTGTATGACTATATTTAAGCTCAATATGTAAACACAACACAAGTTTGACATTTTATATCATACAAATGATTTTGATCAAACTTTGTTACAATAGCTTTTATTTCATGTTTACATCTCTTTCATACTTTATTATATATATATAATATATGCATGATATATATATACATGTTTACAAGTCATAGTTCAATTTTCATGTTTACCAAAAATAGGTTTTCTGAACACTTTTCAAAAACAGTGAGTTTTCACAAACAAAAATTACATTTCTAAAAATTCTTTTTCAAACATGTTTATTTTATCATTTAAAAACTTTCCCTAAAGTTTCACTATTTTTAGAAATGATTTGATATTTTTTTGTATTTTTAAAATCAGCCAAAAACAGGTTCAAAACCTGATTTCAGCATGTATCAGTTTGCGGTCGACCGCCACGGTTGACCGCCAGTAGTTCTTTTTCATATTATGCCTCTTATTGGATCGCGATCGACCGTGATGGTTAACCGTGGCTCAATCCAGAGATTTTCATGATCGACCGCCACGGTCGACCACCAGCTTTTCAAAACTCTTCTTCAGCCTTTTGTGCTTCACGGTCAACCGTGATATTTCCACGGTCGACCGCCGAACTGATGATTGTTTTTCCAATGGCTATATTCTGATTTGATTCTCTAGGGCTATTTTGGTCTTTTCAAGGTTGTTTTGGCTGATGTCTTGAGTGGGTATAAATACCCGATTGCTGTCCTCTTTCAAATCCAAGAGTTTGTTTTACAGTGAGTTTTTAACAAAAGATTAAGATGTGTTTAAGAGCTGTTTAAGCTGATTTTAGCTGTTTGTTTCAAAAGAAGTTTTCTACAAAATGAAGAGGCTTTCAATTCTAACTGAGGATCTTATCCTCATCATCATCTACTGTTCTTCTTGTTTATTGAGAAGTTTTCTAAACTCTTTCTTATATAGCTTATTGATTCATTTTCATAACTTAGCTATATTTAAATTGAGTTGTATATTTTCTATTCACTGTTAACACACACACACACACTGTATTGAGCTTATAATATTTCCATTCTATATATTGTTGGGTAGCAGTGTGTGATTTAGTGAAATTGCGTTCTCATTTTTTATCGAGAACAAATCATTGTATTTAACCATTATTGTGAGTATCTTTTGTAATACACTTGTACACCGAGAGAAGTGTGAGGCGTGTCACGGGGTCGAATCCAATAGGAGTGGCATCGATTGACGGACCTAGGGAAAGGCTGTATCCGAGCACTTGAGGAGGAGGACACGGGCTAGGTTCCTACACTTAGTGTGTAAAGTGTGATTGCATAGTGTTTGTTATGTGAGAGTTTTCGGTAACCTTGTAAACCGAGTGTGTAGAAGTTTCGGCTTTCAAACCGGATTGTGATAGTGGAGATCTCCTCAAGGTAAGGAGCGGGGACGTAGGTCGTGGTGACCGAACCTCGTAAAGATATCGTGTGTTTGTGTTTTGCTTAGCGTATATTTTATTTGTGTTTATTTATATCAATCTTGTTCATATCTATCTCATATAATTCTTGCAAGAACAAATTAATTAATATAATTTTAATTAGTATTTAATCAGGATTAGATTAGCATAAGACCCTAATCATCCTCTCTAGGGTCTAACAATTGGTATCAGAGCTTGATGCTTTTTGATTTAAGGTCTAATCGCCTTGAGTTAAAGATCCAAGTTATCATTTTTTTGTGCTAATCTAGTGTTGACTGCATTTTTCTTCTTGCATATAATCATTATGGATATGTATGATGCATCTAGTTTAGCTTATGCTATTAATGTTGCTCCTCATTTGGATATTTTTCCCTATGCTCAATGGCGTGTTAGATTCAAACTTTTTGTTCAATCTAAACAATTCGATTTATGGGAAATTATTGAGGATGCTTATATAATTCCTACTTCGGAAAAAACCAAGTGGAATTAAGATGATAAAAAAATGTTTAATATGAACAAGCTTTTGTTTGAATATTTGCTTAGTGCCTTTCACTCATCGTTTTCTAACAAATTTGCTCATTTTGATAGTGCTTACACCTTATGGAAATTTATTGAAGTACATCAAGGGGACTTGGAGGCTATTCAACAAGCTTTGGAAAATCCCGCTTTAAGTTCTAAAGAAGCCTCATCTACATATACACTACCACTAGGTGATAACCCTAGTGAGGTATGTGAGCTTGACAACGATGATGTTATTACTTTTGATGAGCTTGCTCTTGAATTTGAAAAATTACACAATTGCTATATTGATATAAAAAGTAAGTATGTGAATATAAAATCCACTCATAAAACACTAGTCACTAAGTTTAATTTCATTGCAAATAAAAATATAATTCTTCAAGAATGCAATGAAAATTTGAGATTAGAAAATGCTAGTTTGCTTCATGAAAAATGTGATGCCATATTAGAAGTAGATTAATTAAAATCTATGATAAGTAATCATGTTTATCCTACTTCTAGTAGCAATGCTTGTATGCAAAATGATGAGTTGAATAAAATGAGAAAACGAATATCTACCTTAGATTTAATACTAAACACTTGTATTGCTAATAACAAAAAGCTTATAGACTAATGTGCAAAGTTTAATGTTAATTCTTCTAAGAAACCTATTCACTATGCACACATGTAGAATAAAATTTACAAATGTTCTATATACGGTCTTAAAGGCCATTTAGCCCAATTTTGTCATAATGCACAAATAATTAATAAGCCTATTCATGATTGTGCATCCCATCAAGCTTCTTCATCACATACACATGTACACACACATAGTGTAAATCATAAACATGCTCATGTGTACAAATGTGATTATTGTGATCATTTTGGTCATTTGTCCATGTTTTGTTTTGATTTGAAAAGAAATTCCCGTTTGCAAAATAATTATAAAGAAAAATCTATTTTTCCAAATAAACCGCGTGCACATTATTTCGGTCAACGCAAACATTCAAACCCTTACATTACACAAATTGCAATCGTATGGGTCATGTTTACGATTTTTGTTTTGACCGTATCGGTGCACAAAATACACTCAAGCGGGTTCATAACCCTAGGGCCTTGGATTTACATGATAGGGGTCATGTCCCAAATGTTATTGGTAACAAAATGATTTGGGTACCAAAATGAGTTTTATTTCATAACTATTGTTTTGTTTTTATTTTATAGTTGTTTTTGAGCTTTGATGTTGATTTTGTTTTTATTAAGTTAAAATAAAATATTTTCTTGTACTACTAGCTAATAGGTGTTATATATGTATAATATCTCAAAAAACAAATTTTTTATTAAAGTCCAAAATGAAAATTTTCACAAAATCCAGATTTTACAATATTTTTGCTATTATTTTTCTCATGGTCGACCATAAAAGTTTCTGAGATTGTCACGGTCGACCGCCACGGTCGACCGCCACGGTCGACCGCAAGAGATTTTTTCTGTTTCCTGCTCACTTTCTTATCGGGTATCGGTTTCTGGTTGTTAATTTTTCTAAACCCGATTCATCTACCACCATTGATTTCATTCTTGAGCTGATCTAAGCCACTGATTCTTCCTCTCATAGACCCGATCCCCTTCCTATTTCCCTCATTCGAAAATTTCCCCTAAATTCTGTCGATCTCTCCACGGTCGCCCGTCACCTCGTCGTCGATCGACCGAGGCTCTCAATCTCACCCAGTTGGAAAATTGTTGGGTAATCTTCCTTCACCAATCTTGTTCTTATTTCTGTTCTAGGGTTTCATATCATATCTAGGGTTTCTTTATCAATTTCTGCCTGTCAAACCCTACTGTTGATTTCATTCTGATACAATACCTCCTAGGAAGAAATCTAAGCAAGATACTGGTTCCTCATCATCTATTGCCTCTAACTATGAGGATTTTCTACTGTTCAAACCACTAGTTAAGAAATATAGGGAACTTTGTAAGTTAAAAATTCTACCTAGTAGGTATATCAAATATGAGAAATTAGCCATCTATAATATTCATAAAATTCTATCTGCTGTTGGTTTGCATGATTTGTTAGATGTGGAACGTAAGGTTCCTTATTATCCATTTTTTGTTTATCTAATTTATGCAAACCTAACTGTTTCATTTTTAGATGATGGTCTCCAAACCATCAATGCATCTGTTAAGAATATTCAAATATCTAATTTATGTCTATTGAACACACCGATCAGGATGTGAACGATATTATGTTTAAGCCCGGTTGCTCCTACCCTAAGAACAATAAATCACTTAATCCCACTGCCAAAATCATCACACGTATTGTTGCTCAAAATCTTATTCCTAAGACCGGTAACTTTGATCACTTTGCTCATGACAAAGTCAATGTTGTATATGCCATTTTTGCCAAGATAAAAGTGAATTGGGCAAACGTTTTTCTCAAAAACATGGCATGTAAGCATTTCAATTTTCTACCCTTTGGTTGCTTCATCACTCTTATTCTACAACACTTCGGCGTTGCTCTGTCTCATGAACCCAAAGTTGATCCTAGTAAGGAATATTTTGATAGAGTCTCTCTCTCCCGAATGCAAATTTCAGACTCCTTATCTGATCCTACAAAACCATCATCTTCCTGTTCTCGGTCTAGAGCTTCCACTATCTCAGCTTCTGAGGTTTTTGACCGACTGGATTGTCTTGAGACTTATGTCTCAAGTATTCAGAAGGATGTTAGGACTCTTCTCAGCTATTAGCGTTAGTCTCTTGGGATTCCGGATCCCACTTCAGCTCTGACACTTGTTCTGAAGAGAGCTCTGAAGAAGGATCTGCTTCTGGTTCAGGATCTGGCTCTGCATCTGAATTTGATGACGGTGGTGATTGATATTTGATGCTATGGATTTATTTTTTGTGGAACCTAAATTGGATGGTGTAGTATATTCTTTTGTCCCCTTTTTAATGTTGTCAAAGGGGGAGAAATATTGTGAGCATATTCTTTCTTGTTTATAAGCATGATATATTATACTTTGTATATTCATTTCCTTTTATGCATATATCCTTTTTGTAAATTGTTTGTCATCATCAAAAAGGGGAAGATTGTTGGTCTTCTTGTTTTGATGATGTTTAACAAATAATTTACTTCTAATGTTGTTTGTCTAGTGTTTGTGTTTTTGTATTTATTCTAGGCAAACAACGAGTTGAAGGTTGGATGGATTGCCCCACAACGATCATATCCAATGGAGGTTGGCGGAATTATGGAGTGAAGCCTACGCAATTCTAAGTTAAAGATCAAGTTCAAACTTCATCCGCAAGTGTACCAAGTCGAGCTTATTGAAGATCAAGATCTAGCTTGGGTAACTTAGTTTAGGTTTTATGTTATGTGTGTTAGATACTCTAAGCTCAATATCATATACACACACGTATTTGGTTTCTATGTATATATATATATATATATATATATATATATATATATAAATGTATTGTTTTGGGTTTTCATTATTATTGTGATTTGGTTTAACTACTTAGATATGAAACAAACATATTTTTATATACATACTCATATGTTTCATTTTCTATTGTATTTGTAAAAATATTATATTCTTAGTTTTTGGACTTAACAATAATCATATACATATTTTATTAAGTCTACATAATCATTGTACAAAGTTTCAAAACATGGTTTAGCCAAAATGTCAAAACATGGTTGTAGCATGTTTATTATCATATCTACAATCATTCCTTAAAGTTTTATATTTTTTGGAATTTATTTGATAATTTTAAATAGTGTTGTAAAATCAGCAAACTGTTTTAAAAAATTAGAATTTCATATATCAGTTTACGGTCGACCATCACGGTCGACCGCGCCTGAGTTCTTTCGTCAGTGGACAGCAGAGACTTTCACGGTCGACCGTCGCGGTCGACCGTGAGCTCGAGATTTTCCACGGTCGACCGCCATAGTCTCTGGAGCTTTTCCTGTTGTTTTTGTTGCTCGCGGTCGACCACCGTAGTCGACCGCCGTTTATCCTAACGGCTCTTTTGGTACAGAATCAGACTTTTGATTCTTGGACTGTTTGGTCTTTTCCCTTGGGGTTTTTGCTGTTGCTTCCTCTTCCTATATAAACCCCCAAACCCCCTTCTATTTCAGTAACCAATAGGATATTTTAAACAAGCTTAAAAGAGTTTTAACAGGGGTTTAAGTTTGGTTTAAAGCTGTTTTAGTTGGTTCACAAGTGGAGGAGATCATCTACATTGTTTTAGCTTCCTTTTAATCCATCTCTTCATCTTGTTTTTCAGAGAAGTGTTCCTAAACTCTATCTCTAGCTATTTATTGTTTTATTCATAATTTCTATATGCTAGATTTTATTTGAGTTTAGTTGTTTTGATTCACTCATTGTTTACACATACCCACTTGAGCTTATTGTATTTGCATACATTGTAGATTTGGGTTGGTAAGTATTATAACAATTGAGTGTGAGCATTCATTATGTTCTCATCTATTGTAGAGAACAAATTTATTATTTGTTACATTGTGAGATTGTAAGGTTTTCGGTGAGCTAGAAAACCGAGTGTGAGGAGTGAACGTTGATCGGTGAGCGTTGAAAACCGACATTGTGAGTGTGAGTGTTACGTTGATCGGTGAGCGTTAAAAACCAACTTGTGAGGTGTAAACGTTATTCGGGTGAGCGTAGAAAACCCGGTTGTGATAGTGGATTTCTCCCCGGGAGTGGGGAACAGAGACGTAGAACGGAAGGTCCAAACTTCGTGATCATTTGAGTGTGTTTGAGTTTGTCATTGGCGCATTTGCTTTTGCATTTATCTTATATCGCCAATTGTGCATTGCTCATTTTATTTCATCCACTATCTTGTTTATGTTTATTTCACCCTTGTGTTAGTTTATATATCATTGCTTATATTTTTATCATATAGGATATATCTCATTGTTCATATTGCTTATCCTAGCTCATATATCTTGTAGTATTTCATACTTGCTAGGATAACTTGTTAATTAATTTTAATTAGCATAAAATCGGATTAGATTAGCATAAGACCCTAATCACCCCCCTCTAGGGTGTAACAATTGGTATCAGAGCTTGGTGCTCTTTGATTTAAGGTCTAATCGCCTTGAGTTAAAGATCCAATTTATCTTTTTGTGCTAATCTTGTTTTGATTTTATTTGTACCTTGCTTGCATACATTTTCTTATTATGGATATGCATGGTTTAGGTTATGCCATTAATATTGCTCCTAGATTAGATAATTTTTCCTATGCCCAATGGTGTGTTAGATTTAAACTTTTTGTTCAAACTAAACACTTTGATTTATGGAAAATTATAGATAATGCTTACATTGTGCTCACTTCGGAGAAATCCAAGTGGAATAAAAATGATCATCGAATGTTTACAATGAACAATATTTTGTTAGAATATTTGCTAAATGCTTTTAATTCATCTATGTCTAACAAGTTTGTTCATTTTGATAGTGCTTATACCTTATGGAAATTTATTGAAGCACATCAATGGGACTTGGAGGTGATCCAACAAGCTTTGGCGGATCCGGTTTCAAGTTCATATGGAGTATCATGCACACGGCCACTAGGCGATAGCCCTAGTGAGGCTTGCGAGTTCAAAACCACTAATGATTTATCTAGTGATGAACTTGCTTGTGCTAGTGAAAAATTATTGCATGCCTATAACTTATTGCATAAAAATTTTATTGATTTAAAAAGCAAGCATGAGGATTTGAAATCCGATCATAAGTTGTTAGCATCTAAGTTTGAAACTATTTCTAATGAAAATGTGATCCTTAAAGAAAACAATGAAAAATTAAAATTGGATCGTGTTTCTTTAACTTCAAATGTTGCTAGTTTAACTCATGAAAGAGATAATGCCATGTTAGAAGTAGAGAACATACAAAATGATACTGCTTCCTTTATAAATGACTATTTATGTTCTACTTCTAATAAAAATGCATATGTGCCTAAAATGAAGATTTGAATCTTATGAATAATCGCATTTCATCTTTAGATTCAACTTTAAAAATATGGATTGATAATCATAAGAGGCTTATGGATATGTGTGCCAAGTCTAAGTCATCATCTACTCATTATGCACACATATATAGCAAAATTTACAAATACTCTATTTGTGGCCGAAATGACCTATGATGCACACAAACATAAGAATTCTAATGCTCCTTGTGCATCTCATGTAGCTTCTTCATCTTGTACACTTACACATTCACATGCTCATTCTCACAAAGTTCATCATAAACATGCTAGTGTGTTCAAGTGTGATCTTTGTGGTCATTTTGGTCACTTGGCAAAATATTGTTTTGATTTATAAAAGAAATTTTATTTGACAAATGTTTCTAGTAGACCACATATTTTTAAATGTGATATTTGTGGTAGGTTTCGATATCTTGCTAAATTTTGTTTTGATTCGCAAAATACTCCAAATTTGCAATTTGCTTCAAAAAGACCATCTTTGTTTAATGATATTTCTCATTTGCAAAATAATTTTAAAAGACAATCTTTATTTGCAAATGTTTCTCGTGCACGAGCTAATGGTCCACAAAAACAAATGGATCTCTTTCATTGCACAAATTACAATCGGAAGGGTCATTTGCAAGATTATTGTTTTGACCGTGCTAGTGCACCATATGCGCCCAAGAGGGTTCATAACCCTAGGGCTTTGAACTTAAATGATAGGGGTCATGTCCCTAAACTTTTTGGTACCAAAAATTCTTGGGTACCAAAACAAATTTGATTTTTAAACCAAGAATTTTAGTGTTTTTCTTTTTCTTTTTCTTAGTTTTGAAAATTATGCTTTGAAATCTTTGAATATGAAAACAATTTTTCTTTGATTAATTATTTTGTTTTCATGACTATTTGTTTTGATGAGAGGTTTGTATTTATATATCCCTCCGGATTTATTGGGTGTTTATTCCCAAATCTTGTTTACCGGGTGCTAAAATATTTATATGGGTTGATACTAGCTCAAGAGCTAGATATAGTTGCCTCTCTTGATTTTTGAATCAATGATGATTTGATTTTACGTTTTTGGATTTAAACTTTGATTTATGATTTCTTTTGGTTGATTTGTTTTTATTTGAAAACTTTTTGCATGATTCTCATGTTTCACTTCTTTTGATTTCATATATCTACCTCTACAAATGGTTTTTTTTGTTCTTTCATATGAGACACTATGTTCACTTTGATATATTTATATATGTTCTCATTGTCTTTATGTATGTGACTTGTGTTTAGCATATTTTCCATCTATGCTTGCTCACATTTGTTTGCCATGATCTTCATTTTATACATTCATGAGGTATTTTGATAGGGGGAACAATCCCTATATTTTTATACTCACCCATGCATATTGATAGGGGGAGCTTTCGCTCTCTTCATCCTTTTGTCCCCTTTTTGATGTTGTCAAAGGGGGAGAAATATTGTGAGTATATTCTTTCTTGTTTATATGCATGATATATTATACTTTGTATGTTCATTTCCTTTTATGCATATATCCTTTTTATAAATTGTTTGTCATCATCAAAAAGGGGGAGATTGTTGGCCTTCTTGTTTTGATGATGTTTAACAAACAATTTACGTCTAATATTGTTTGTCTAGTGTTTGTGTTTTTGTATTTATTCTAGGCAAACAACGAGTTAGAGGTTGGATGGATTGCGCTACAATGATCATATCCAATGGAGGTTGGCGGAATTGTGGAGTGAAGCCCACGCAATTCTAAGTTAAAGATCAAGTTCAAGCTTCATCCGCAAGTGTACCAAGTCGAGCTTATTGAAGATCAAGATCTAGCTTGGGTAACTTACTTTAGGTTTTATATTATGTGTGTTAGATACTCTAAGCTCAATATCATATTTGGTTTCTATGTATATATATATAGTTATATATATATACATGCATGGTATTGGGTTTTCATTATTATTGTGATTTGGTTTAACTACTTAGATATGAAACAAACATATTTTTATATACATACTCATATGTTTCATTTTTTATTGTATTTATAAAATATTGTATTCTAAGTTTTTGGACTTAACAATAACATATACATATTATATTAAGTCTACATAATCATTGTGCAAAGTTTCAAAACATGGTTTAGCCAAAATATCAAAATTCACATGTTTACATTTTCATGTTTTGGCCTATTTTGTAAAATGATGATATTTTTCATTTGGGAAGTCCTTTCATGTTTTGGCCTATCGTGCAAAATTTCAAAACATGGTTTAGCCAAAATGTCAAAATTCACATGTTTATATTTTCATGTTTGACGATTACGTATTATTGAACAGTTTAAAAATAAATTATTTCTTACAGATAGGAAATAAAATTTGAGAAATTATTTTTCTAACATGTTCTATTACATGTTTATAAACATTTTCTAAAATTTTATTATTTTTGGAATTGTTTTCCTATGTTAAATTGATTTTATAAAATCAAGTGTTTAGCAGTTTTAAGAATCTAGAATATTTGTTTGAAAAGAACTATTTCTCACAAATGGTAAGAGATATTTCATAAATGCTTTCTCTAAAATATTTATCTACATGTGTAGAAACATTCTTATAAATTTCACTATTTTTTGAGTTGATTTAATATTTTTAATTTATTTTAGAAAGTCAGCTATACAAAATTTTAGAATCTACCAAATCTGCCCAACGGTCACCTTATTGGTCGACCGATGGCGTCATCAGTCGATCGATGGCGATTTTCCAGTCAACAACTAGTTTTTTGGCAGCCGTGTTTTGGGGCTATTTATACCCCTCATGTTTTGGCTTTCAAGTAGAGTTTTGAGAAGTGTTTTACAAGTATTTTGGGTTGTTTGTTTTGAATTTTAAGAGAGAAAAGAGTTTGTTTTGTTTGTTTGAAGAAAGGTTCACAAAGAGGCGGATTTCGATTTCAACATTTTAGTTTTGAGGAGTTTCACCTCAAACATAAAGTTCTTCATTCCTCATTGTTTAGAGCAGTTTCACTTAACTCATCTTCTAGCTATTTATCATTTTTCTTATATATTTATGCTAGTTTTATTTGAGTTAAATTTTATCTTATTGCACACACAACCATTTGAGCTTAAGTATTTCACATTTAGTATGCTTGGGTTGTGAGAGTGTATTTTGAGTGAGCTTCATTTTAATTCTCATCTTATATTGGAGAACAAATCATTTACTTGAGCTTAATTGTTGAGAGAACATATTGTAATAGACAAGGGCACTTAGAGAAGTGGTTGGTGAGTGACGGGGTCAATTCCAAAAGGAGTAGCGTCGGTTGTAAATCCTAAGGAGAGGTTGTAATTCCGAGCACTTGAGGATGGTGAAACAGGCTAAGCCAACACTTAGAAAAGTGTATTGTGTGATTGCAATTGTATGAGTTGTAAAATTTTTAAGTAAACTTGGAAAACCGATTGTGTAGTGATTGTTTGTGATAGTAGAGATTCTCCTCGAGGGTGAGGAGTGGAGACATAGGTCATGGATCGATCGAACTCCGTAATCATTTGCTTGTGTTTGAGTTTGGCACTACGTTCCTTTTCTTGTGCTTATCTTATATCGCCTTTTGTCTCATAGTTTATTCGCCCATTATTTGATGATATATCCTTGCATATCTTATTCTATATCTTATTGTTAGGATATATTAGTTAACTAGTTTTAATTTGGCATCATAATCAGATTAGATTAGCATATACCCTATTCACCCCCCTCCCTAGGGTACTTTCATTTGGTATCAGAGCTTGATGCTCTTTGATTTGTGGTTTAATCGCCTAGAGTCAAAGATCCTCGCTTTTATATTTTACTAATCTAGTTTTGATAAATATTTTTTTTGCTTGCATTATAACTATGGACATGCATGAGGCACCTAGTTTAGACTATGATATTAATATTGCTCCTCAATTCAATGATTTCCCGTATACTCAATGGATGTTTAGATTTAAATTATTTGTTAGATCTAAACATATCGATTTATGGGAAATAATTGATAGTGCTTATTTTGTGTCCACGTTGGCGAAATCCAAGTAGAGCAAAGTTGATAAGAAAATGTTTACTATGAACAAGTTATTGTTAGACTTTTTGCTTAAATCTTTTGAACCATCTATATCTAACAAACTTGCTCATTTTGATAGTGCTTACACATTATAAAAATATATAGAGGTACATTAAGGTAACTTAGGGAAAATCCAACATGTTTCGGTGGATTCCGCTTCAAGTGAGAGTGGAGCTTCATCATGCACACAGCCACTAGGCGATAACCCTAGTGAGGTATACGAGTGTGAATCTGATAGTGAATTATCTATTGTTAAACTCGCATGTGCATATGAGAAATTAATAAAAGCCTCTAATAAATTGCATCATAATTTTAAAAATTTGCAAAGCATGCATGTAAAGTTAAAATCCGATGATGATATGCTAGCCTATAAATCTGATACTATTGCTAAAGAAAATGCTATCCTAAAAGAAAATAATGAAAAATTAAAATAGGGTCATAATGCCTTAATCTCAAATGTTGCTAGCATAACTCATGAGAAAAATGATACCTTGTTAGAAGGAAAAATAATTAGGAATGGATTTAATTCTTTTAAAATTAATCATGATTATTCTACTTCTATTACCAATGCATATATGCCTAATGGTGAGTTGAGTAACATTAAAAACCGCATGTCATCTTAGATTCAAGTCTAAAAACATGCATTGATAATAATAAGAAACTTATAGACTTGTGTGCAAAGTCACATGTTAACTCTTCCAAATCAAACACTCGCTATGCACACGTGTATGGCAAAATTTACAAGTTTTCCATTTGCGATCATAAAGGCCATATTGCTAAGTTTTGCTATGATGCACAATAAACCACTAATGCTAATATTATTACTCCTTGTGCATCCCATCAGGTTTCCTCATCATATCCACATGCACATACACATGCACACGATATTCATCATAAGCATGTTAATGTGTAAAGTGTGATTTTTGTAAAAGAGTTGGTCATTTAACAAAATATTATTTTGATTTGTGAAAAGTTTCTAAATTGTAAATTATTTCAAAAAGACCAACTTTGTTTAAAAATATTTTACATTTGCAAAATAATTTAAAAAGACAACCCTTGTTTGCAAATGTTTCTCGTGCACATCCATATGGTCAACATAAACAAGTGCATCCATTCTATTGTACCTATTACAATAGGATGAGTCATTTGCGTGATTATTGCTATGACCGGACATGTGCACTGCATGCGTCCAAATGGAATCATAACCCTAGGACTTTGGATTTTACTGATAGGAGTCATGTCCAAAAACTCTTTGGTACTAAGAGTTTTTGGGTACAACATGTTTGATTTTAAAGAATATTTTTATTCTTTTGTTTTCATGCTTCTAAAAGATAATTTTTGTTTTGTACATTTATTGTTTCATATTTTGTGTTTTTGAATTATAGACCAAATAATACTATTTACATTATTTTCAAAGTCTATTAATCCATTAAACAGGTTTCCAAAACTTGGTTGAAATTATTTTGTCAAAATCAAGTGTTTATAACGAATACATATTTTTGAGATTTTGCAAAATGATAAGTTTTCAGAAACTAGAAATGATAGTTGAAAATTTTCTTTTAACATGTTCATTTTCATCAAAATAATCATTTTATCAAATTTTTATAATATTTGAAATTTATTTGCTATTTTTAAACCTACTTCAAAGTTTAATTTTACTGTGCAAATAAGTATTTGTACATGTTATCAATCGACTGACAAGGATAATCAGTCGACTAAAAAAATTGCCTGGAATCAGCATTTGTTTCTACTTAGTCGACTGATCCTAATCAGTCGACTGAAGAAGCTCATCAGTCGACCAATGAACTCTATCAGTCGACCGATAAGCTTTTTAACAGTTGTAAAGGTCAGCTCCTCAGTCAACCAATGAATCCATCAATCGACCGACGACTATTTTTTTGAGTTGTTGAATTTTAGGGATTTTGTGGGATTTGTTTGTTTTTCTTGGTTTTTGGGATTTTGTTTTTGAGAGTCTATATATATCTTTTAGCCTCAATATGTTGTATCATCTAAGAAAAGTTTTAAAAAAAAGTTTGCAAGTTTATTTAAATATTTTATGAATCAAGTATGTTTTTAAAATCGGAATGAAGCTATTGCTCTTCAAGTCAAAGACTCTATTGCGCTTCATCCATGTTACCAAGATCGAGCGTCATGAAGATCATTGCTTGGTATAGTGCTTTTAGGTTTAGGAGTTTACTTTGTTTGTCATGCTTAAAGCTCAAATCTCACACATACACGTTGTTTTATTTTATTACTTTCATTGGTTGTTCACTTTTCAAAAAGATATTTTTATTCATAAAAATATTATTAATAGATGAGTTTTAGCCATATAAATATGAAACAAATACATATATTCGTATTCATGCACATATGTTTCATATTTATTGCATTATACGGCATTTTGAGAAAATAATGTGTTTATCGTTTTAAAAAAATAATGTGTTTGTGGATTATTGACTTAGTCATACTATTTTACATCTTTTCATAAGTCTATAAATCCATTCAGAAGAATTTTCAAGCTTGTTTGAAATTGTTTCATCAAAAACAAAGTGTTTGACGATTACGTATTATTGAACAGTTTACAAAATAAATAATTTATCACAAATGGAAATTGTAATTTGAGAAATTCTTTTTCTAATATGTTCTATTACATGTTTATATTTATTTCTCAAAATTTTATTATGTTTGGAGTTGGTTTACTATGTTAAATTGATTTTATAAAATTAAGTATTCAGCAGTTTTTAAAATCTGGAATATATATTTTAAAACAATTATATCTCACAAATGGTAAGAGATATTTCATAAATTATTTCTCTAACATGTTTATATATATGTGTAGAAATATTCCATAAAGTTTAATGATTGTTGAAGTTAATTTACTATTCTTAATTGATTTTAGAAAGTCAGCTACGCAAAATTTTAAATCTGCCAAATCTGCCCAACGGTCACCTTATCGCTCGACCGATGACATCATCAGTCGACCGACGACGATTTTCCAGACAACGACTAGTTTTTTGGCACTATGTTTTGGAACTATTTATACCCCTCTTTTTTTGGCTTTCAAGTAGAGTTTTGAGAAGTGTTTACAAATGTTTTGGACTGTTTGTTTCTGAATTTTAAGAAAAAGAGTGTGTTTTGTTTGTGTGAAAAAAGGTTCACAAAGAGGAGGATTTCGATTTCTACATTTCAGTTTTGGGGAGTTTCAACTCAAACATCAAGTTCTTCATTCCTCTTTCTTTAGAGAAGTTTCTCTTTAACTCATCTCCTAGCTATTTATCATTTTTCTTATATATTTATGCTAGTTTGATTTGAGTTAAATTTCATCTTATTGCACACACGACCATTTGAGCTTAAGTATTTCACATTTAGTATAATTGGGTTGTGGGAGTGTATTTTGAGTGAGCTTCATTTTAGTTCACGTCTTATATTAGAGAACAAATCATTTACTTGAGCTTAATTGTTGAGAGAACACATTATAATACACAACGGCACTTAGAGAAGTGGTTGGTGAAAGACGGGGTCAATTCTAAGAGAATGGTGTCGGTAGTAAATCCTAGGAAAAGGTTATAATTTCGAGCACTTGAGGAAGGTGACACAGACTAGGCCAACACTTAGAGAAGTATATTATGTGAATGCAATTGTGTAAGTTGTAAAACTTTTCGGTGAACTTAGAAAACCGATGGTGTAGTGATTTTTTGTGATAGTGGAGATTCTCCTCGAGGGTGAAGAGCGGAGACGTATAGCTGAGATGTAGCTCGTGGGTCAACCTAACTCTGTGATCATTTGCTTGTGTTTGAATTTAGCATTGGCGTTCCTTTTCTTGTGCTTATCTTATATCGCTTTTT
Organism: Asparagus kiusianus; assembly: GCA_022839385.1. NCBI lineage: Eukaryota > Viridiplantae > Streptophyta > Magnoliopsida > Asparagales > Asparagaceae > Asparagus > Asparagus kiusianus. The sequence goes on along the minus strand of BQKN01060767.1, from coordinate 4,393 downwards.
GTCTTATAGTTTATTCTCCCATTATTTTATTGTATATCCTTGTATATCTTATTGTATATCTTATTGCTAGGATATATTAGTTAATTAGTTTTAATTTGACATCGTAATCAGATTAGATTAGCATATACTCTATTCACCCCCTCTAGGGTACTTTCCAACCACTCCTTTGGTAGTCCCTCCCCTCTCTAAAATCAATTGGTTAATATTACCCCTTTATCGACTTTTTATACTGTTAAGTTAACATTACACTTCTAAATGGTAGTTGTTTCTTAGTAAACACTACATATTTGTTTGTCATTTCATTTGACATGTTAACAAAACACTCTGTCAAACTCCTTAATACAGTTATGTTAATACTACACGTTTGAACAGTACAAACTCTACAAATCTGATACGTTAACATCACATGCCTATCAGTTTATTCCATCGATTGGCTAACATTACACCTCTGTCGACTCCTCCCTTATTTTGGTGAGTTGAAGCTAACAGTTCGACCACTCTCCCCCAGAGTCTTTTATGATTCTAAACTTCTTATGATATTTCAACATTACACATCTATCGTTCGACTTTAAAACCAAGAGCAAATTCTTTATTAAATTGCTTCCAAAAAGTGCTAAACTATTATAGATAGTTTGGTTTAAAATCAAAAGGCACAAAATTCTTTAAAACCAAAAGCAAATTCTTTATTAAGTTGCTACCAAAAAGAGCTAAACTATTACTGATAGTTTGGCTCAAAATCAAAAGGCACAAAATGAAGGTAGGCCAAATTATTAGCAGAACAAAGTCCTGATGTTCTCAATACACTTGGTCACTCCTGCCTCACTTGCATCAATGGCTCCCATCATAGCTTGCTACCGCAGAGCCTCTGATTTAGCTAGAACTATTTGAACCCACATCGCATCTAATCGAGCTCGTTCTATCCTCAAATGCTTCTTCCTCTGAGTTCACTCATCAACCAACTGCGTAGACTTGGCTTCAAGCTCCTCCTTTTGCTTCTAGGCCACCTCCAACCTAACTTGCTGTAGAACACCACAAATTTGAATATTTTATGATAAATAATATTTAATATGTTATACTGTGATAAATAGCATATTTTGATGTTTGAGTATAGTAGGAATTGATTTGAGATCAATTCGACTCTATGTTCCCGAATATGAGAATGAATCAGCTTGCACAGACTCTTAGTAGTCGACTAATGGTCGGAGTAGTCGACTACTAAAAGCCTATAATCAATGTCAGAATCTTAAATATGACAGTGTAGTCGACTACTTAGCAGGAGTAGTCGACTATCGAGAATTCCTGGACGTGCCAGGTTTTAGTTTTCAGGTCGGATTTGTGTTGTTTCCGAACCTAATTGATATCTTCAGTTTTTAAACACGTAAAAAACCCTAATTTCTGAGAGAATTCACCATAGTTTACAGCCACCTTCTTCCCCCTAAACCCTAGAGCCGATTTTGAGTTCCTCGAGGTGTTTTGAGACGCGACATCGAGCAGAGGGAGAGATCGAGGGTTGTAGCTGAGGAAAGGAGTTTGTACACACGTTTAGGAGATCAACATAGTGATTGAGGCAAGATCTCCAGCATCCAAACCTTTCCCATAGTATAGATCTTGGGTTATTAAGTAATATGGATATTTTGATGCTTAGATCTAACTGTTTAACATGATAAAAAGAGGATTTTTGATATAAAATCTTAACCTAATGTTAGATCTACATGTTTTACTTGCTATTTATAATAGAAACGAGATCTTGATCATTAGGGGGTGTAGATCTTTGTTTGTATCTTGTTTCCTATGTGTTAAATATGCTCAAAACCCTAACCTCATGATATAAAGAGCTTACATGTTAATTAAGTTTGATTAAACCCTGGGTTTAGGGTACTTTGGTTCTGTAAATGTGAATAAATGGAATTATATAAGTTTCAAGCTTTTTTATGCAAGCATGCTCATGTTAATTTAATCGATAACTAGGGTTTATGTCACTTTCTTGACTAATGAGAAGATTAAACCTAATTAGTCGAATTAAGGGTTCAAATAATCATGGAGATGATTCTTTTAATTTGTTATTACTTGCTTTGTAATGTATTAAATCATGGTAGACACGTGGAGATTGCTAAGTGTTATATGTACACGAATGTGTGCATGTTTCTGCTTAGTAGTTGACTACTAAGAGTAGTAGTCGACAACTAATTCTAGTTTGTTCTACATAAACTACTTAATTACAGAGTAGTCAACTAATGAACATCGACTACTAATACTGATTCATGTTTTTACAGAATTTGAGTAGACTCGGTGTAGTCGACTACTAAGCTTAGTAGTTGACTGCTAAGGTTGATCTTCCTGATGTTGTGTTGTTTTGATTTGAAATGTGAGCTCGAGGTTCGAGTTGCATGATAATACTTGTGTGGTCATAATTATATATGAATTGTATTGTAGTACACGTGTTAGTACCCTAGAGGGGGGTTTTGCTAACTATTGTTTCGAGTACACTTTTCCTTGGCATTGTATCCGCATGAGTGTGCGCTGAGCTTTGTGAACCTATGTTATTGTATCCGCACTAGTGTGCGCTGAGATTAGTGAACCTATATTATTGTATCCGCACTAGTGCGCGCTAAGATTAGTGAACCTATGTTATTGTATCCGCACGAGTGTACGTTGAGATTGGTGAACCTATGTTATCGTATCTGCACTAGAGTGCCCAAAGGTCAAGGAACCTATGTCATTGTATTCGCACGAGTGTGTGCAGAGGCAAAAGAAACTATATCTTCTTTTCTGCATAGTTATGCACAGAGGTTGAAATGTTTAATAGTTGTCATGCACGGGGATGCTATTAGATGTGAAGAATCAGAAAAGATAACCTATATGACTTGATAGCCCAATGTATTTGGTGGACACTAAATGTGATGTCCCAGGTTTCGCCTTGGACTGCAGCCTTGCGTGAAACCTGGGGCATCACACTAAATGTGATATAACTCATGCTTGAGTAGTTTTACATCTGAGAGACTCACCTTGTTAGTATACGAGACATATCTATTACTCTGATGTTGAGTATGATGTTATACCTACCATGTTTCTACTTCAGTCATTATTAAGTTTTTATTCATTTGTTCCGGGGAAAAAGGATTTTTAGGTAGATTATGCTTAATAGATAGAGCCTCCTTTACATGTAGTAGCATTTCCCCTGTGGCTGATGGAAGTGATCTTGCTTTAGTACTCTGACGCTTTTGTTGTTGCTCTTTTTATTTTTATTTCCCTTTCCAGCGGTTTAGAGCATTAGAGAGTCGTATAATAACGGAGTTCAGGCATAGTCACAGTCACATGAGCTAAGAGACGAGACTCCATAGTAGACCGACTTTATTTCTAGTTATTAGAGTTTTTCTTTATTTTTCACGTTGTAAAGGCTGTGAGCCTTGGTACATTCTTAGTTGATTTATGTCGTGATACATTTATTGTTTGTGGAAAAATTTTGTAATGAAGAGAATGAAAAAAAAAGACTTGTATTCCTTTAATCTCGATTACAATTGGATTTTCTGATTACAAAAGAGAAAAGGATCGACAGAGATCCTCCCTTTTGTTTAATTCTGGGTTCTTCACAGTGGCGATGGAGTGCCTCCTTCGAATGCTCGCGTTGAATTTTCTCTCCGTTGACGATCTGAGCGTCTTGATTCACTGGAACAGTATCCCCTCCTCACGATTTGACACTGTGGAGAACTTACAAAGTAAGTCTTAGAACTCTTGATGAGTTGATTGATCTTAACCGTAACTGGTTAGACAAGCCAAAGATCTCTTCTTTGCTCCTAAGGAGAAGGATCCAAAAGCCATCCCTGAACTAAGATGATTTCTTAGTTATTTATAGGGGATTAAGGGGTATAACCGCCCCCTTAATTCGCTCCTAAGTGGGGCTAATGGGATGTAACCGCCCCTTAAATCACTCTTGAGTGGAGTTGTGATCCCCTCAGATCGTGGGAAACGGTTTTGAAATAGTTTAGCTCGTGTTTGAACGAGTCAAACACAAAATCCGCATTCTGGCGTGAATTCTGCATTTAAACACAGAGTCTGGAAGCTTGAACGCAGCGTCTGGAAGCTCGGACGCAGCATCTGGAAGATCATTTGCAGCAATTTGGAATCTGCGTTGGCAGCGTTAGAAGTTACGTCTGAGCTGTGGTTGTAGCGATTTGGAACCTACGTTGGCAGCGTTGGAAGCTGCGTCTGAGCTGCATTTGCAGTGATTTGGAAGCTGTGTTGGCAGCGTTGGAATCTGTGTCTGAGCTGCGTTTGTAGCGATTTAGAAGATGCGTTGGCAGCGTTGGAAGCTATGTCTGAGCTGCTGTAGGCTGTCTAAAAATCACAATAGATAGTTTATCCCCCATCAAATACCGATGATGGAAGTTACAAT
>BQKN01060753.1:0-15388 GCA_022839385.1 Asparagus kiusianus | reverse complement strand
CATATATGATTTCACCTTTAACAAGCTTATATTTAATGAAATCATACTTAGTGTTTTGAATATATTGCATAGAATATGCAATCTTATGAAAAAACTGTATTTCTAGGTTATAGACTTCATAACAACATGTTATATCTTTTATCAAGTCTATACAATCATTTCATAAGGTTTCAAAATGTTGTTTGAGTCAAAATATCAAAATATCAATTTCCAGGTTTTCATGTTTTTGAACATATTTGCAAAATGATGATATTTTTCATTTGGGAAGTCCTTTTTCGAAACCAGTCGTTGTAGCATGTTTATTATCATGTCTACAATCATTCCCCAAAGTTTTACATTTTTTGGAATTTATTTGATATTTTTAAACAGTGTTTAAAAATCAAAAAAACAGTTTTCAAAAACAGATTTTCAAGTATCAATTTTCGGTCGACCGCACCGGTCGACCGCTTAATTATTTTTTCGTCAGTATGCGACAGAGAGTCTGTCGGGGGACCGGGCCGGTCGGCCGAGGGCACCAACGGTCGGCCGCCCCGGGCGACCGACGATTGTCCAGAGCTGGTCTTCGTGTTTTTTGCTCTCCGTCGGTCGACCGACAGAATTTCCGGTCGACCGACAATAGATCCGTTGGCTTCCAACGGCTATTTCCTGAGCTGATTTTCTGGGGGCGCTTTTGTCTTTTGCTTGGGGTTTTTGTTGAGATCTTGAGTGGGTATAAATACCCAATTGCTGATCTCTTCTTTGACTAATGAAAAGAAGTTTTTAACAAGGGTTTTAAAAAGAGTTTAAGCTAGTTTTTACGCTTGTTTAAGGGTTTGGTTTAAAACTGTTTTGGATTGCACAAGTGGAGGAGATCATCTTCTTGTTTGGGCTCAAATCTACATCTCTCCATCTTGATCTAGAGAAGTTTTCCTAAACTCAACTCTAGCTTTTATTCATAATTATTTGTTGATTATCATTTCTATTAAAACTAGTTTTATATTGAGTTTAGTTTAATTTTGATTTCACTCATTGTTACACACACCCACTTGAGCTTATTGTATTTGCATACATAGTATATTAGGGTTGTGAGAGATTGTAACATTGACTTGTGCTTAATTGAGTTCTCATCTATTGTAGAGAACAAATTTATATTTATTACACTGTGAGTGTTGTAAGGTTTTCGGTGAGCTAAAAAACCGAGTGTGTTGTGAAGTTTTCGGTGAACTAGAAAACCGATTGTGAGGAGTGACGTTGTTCGGTGAGCGTTGAAAACCGACACTGTGAGGTGTAAACGTTATTCGGGTGAGCGTAGAAAACCCGGTTGTGATAGTGGATTTCTCCCCGGGAGTGGGGAGCGGAGACGTAGGACGGAAGGTCCGAACTCCGTGATCATATTGCTTGTTTGAGTGTGCTGTGGCGTTCATTCATATTTATGTTTATATCTTATATCGCCATTGTGCATTGCTCATTTCTATATCATCCACTATCTTGTTTAGATTGTTTACCCTTGTGTTAGTTTGCATATCCTTGCACATATCTTATTGTATATCTTTTTGTTAGGATATATTATCCTGTGCTAGTTTATATATCCTTGCATATATATATATTTCATCATATAGGATAACTTATTAATTAGTTTTAATTGACATTTAATCGGATTAGATTAGCATAAGATCCTAATCACCCCCCCTCTAGGGTCTAACAGTAATGAGGTCAACTGAAGTTGAACACAACTTCAGTTTCTCCGTAGTAACAACCTTCGTAAGCATATCAGCCGGGTTCTTTCTTCCTTGAATCTTCACAAGTTCCAACATGTCATCATCCAATGCTGACCTTATGAAGTGATGACCTGTATATGTTTGGTCCTGGCATGAAAAGTTAGGTTCTTCGCCAAATGAATGGTGCTCTGGCTGTCACAATGTAAAACACTCTTCTCACTCTTCTGCCCCAACTCCTCCAGGAATCCCTGCAACCATATTAGCTCTTTGCTAGCCTCTGTCACAGCAACATATTCAGCCTCTATAGTCGATAAAGCAACAATCTTTTGTAACTGGGAAACTCAACTGATAGCTGTAATACACAAAGTAAACACGTATCCTGTAGTGCTCCTCCTCTGATCTATCTCACAAGCATAATCTGCATCAACAAATCCCTGCAGAACTAACTTGCCTCTCTTGAAGCATAAACAATTTTCTATAGTACCCCGCAGCTACCTAAGAATCCACTTTACTGCTACCCAATGCTGCTCTCCTGGATCTGACATGAATATGCTCACAGCTCTCACTGCATGTGCAATATCGGGTCTCGTGCATACCATTGCATACATAAGGCTTCCAATAGCTAAAGCATATGAGACCTTCGTCATGTAGTTTTTCTCCTCATCAGTCACCGAACACTGCTCTTTAGTCAATCTGAAATGACTAGCTAAAGGTGTGCTAACTGTTGGCCTCTTTGTTTTGATGATGTTTAACAAACAATTTATCACTAATGTTGTTTGTCTACTGTTTGTATATTTCTATTTATTGTAGATAAACAACAAGTTAGAGGATGGATAGAATCGCGCATTCACGATCATATCCAATTGAGGTTGGCGGAATTGTGGAGTGAAGCCTACGCAATTCAAAGTTAAAGATTTAAGTTCAAGCTTCATCCGCAAGTGTACCAAGTCATACTTATTGAAGATCAAGATTGCTTGGGTAACATTTAGTTTAGGTGTGTTGGTACTTTAAGCTCGATATAATATGTACACACATTTTATTGGTTTCTTTGTATATATATAGTTATATATATATACATAAGTAAAGTTTTGGTTTCTATGTATATTTAGTTATATATATACATACATGATTTTGAGTTTTTACGTTTTAATATGAAACAATTGAATATAATTGAAAATACATTTCTTATTTCATACTTATATGCATATATATGATTTCATCAATATTAACTTTATTTAGTTCAATGAAATCGTATTTATTGTTTTCGAAAAGTTTGCAAAATATGTAATTTTGTGAAAATGTTATATTCTCAGTTTTTAGACTTAACAATAATCATATACATCTTTTATTAAGTCTGCAAAATCATTTTGTAATATTTCAAAACATGGTTAAGCTAAAATGTCAAAACTCATGTGTTTACATTTTTATGTTTTGGACTATTTTGCAAAGTGATGATATTTCTCATTTGGGAGTTCCTTTTTGAAAACTAGCTTTTATAACATGTTTATTATCATATCTATAATTATTTTCCAAAGTTTTATATTTTTTGGAATTTATTTGATATTTTTAAACAGAGTTTTAAAATCAGAAAAACTGTTTCAAACCTGGAATTTCATGTATTAGTTTGCGGTTGACCGCCACGATCGACCGCCCTTGAGTCTAGAGACTCGAATTGGTTTTTGATGGCTCGTGGTCGACCGTGGCGGTCGACCGGATGCAGTCCAGATAGTTTCGCGATTGACCGCCACGGTCGACCGGCTGATGTCCAGAGCCATATTTAGTTTCTGTTGTTGCTCGCAGTCGACCGCAAAATTCCCACGGTCGACCACCGATCACCTAACGGTCATTTTTGTATAGAATCTATTTTTGATTTTGTGGGCTTTCTGGTCTTTTCTATTGGGTTTTTGGCTGAGGTTTTGGGAGGCTATATATACCCCCCTTGCTCTCATCTTTCACAAGAAACCTAAGAAATGTTTTAATAAAGTTTTAACAAGGGTTTAAGTATTGTTTAAGTTTGTTTAAAAAGCTTTTAAGTAATTGAGAGTTTATTTTGTGAAAACAAGTTTACAAGAGCTTGAGAAAATCATCTATTGGTGTTTGAGCATCCAACTCTCCTACCTCTACCTCTTGATCTATAGAGAAGTTTTCTAAACTCTATATCTAGCTTTATATTTGTATATTTATTTGATTATCATTCTTTAAAGCTAGTTTTCATATTGAGTTTAGATTTGATAAATCTTATTGTTACACACACCCACATTGAGCTTATTGTATTTTCATACATAGTATATTTGGGTTGGTGAGAGTTATAACATTGAGTGTGAGCCTACATTGAGTTCTTATCTATTGTAGAGAATAAATCATTTGTTATATTGTGAGAGTGTAAAGTTTTTGGTTAGCTAAAAAACCGAGTGTGAAGTGGAGATATTCTCGAGGTGAGGAGCAGAGACGTAGGTCGTGGGGACCGAACTTCGTGAATAAAATTGTGAGGTGTAAACGTTATTCGGGTGAGCGTAGAAAACCCGGTTGTGATAGTGGATTTCTCCCCGGGAGTGGGGAGCAGAGACGTAGGACGGAAGGTCCGAATTCCGTGATCATTTCGTGTGTTTGAGTTTGCCTTGACGCACTTACTCTTATATTTATATTTCTTGTCGTCATTGTCCATTGCTCATTATTTATATCATCCACTATCTTGTTTATTTTGTTTACCCTTGTGTATATCACTTATCTTAGCTCACATATCTTGTTGTATTTTATACTTGCTAGGATAACTTGTTAATTAGTTTTAATTGGCATAAAACCAGATTAGATTAGCATAAGACCCTAATCACCCCCCCCCCCTCTAGAGTCAAAAACTAACGGTCTTAGCACCACTCATCCTGAATCTCTCAAGCACCCGCCTAATGTAATCGGCCTGAGATAACTTCAATGTGCCCAAAGACTTGTCTCTGCTAATCTTCATCCCCAATATCTGCTTTGTTGTGCCTAAGTCCTTCATGTCGAACTCACTAGACAATTATTTCTTCAGCTTTTTGATCTCTCTCATGTTTGAACCGGCTACTAGCATGTCGTCGACATACAATAGCAAGATAATATAACTGGTGTCAAACTTCTTGAAAAAACAATAATGATCAGCATTGCACCTGGAGTATCCGATCCTATGCATGAATCCATCGAACTTTTTGTACCACTGTCTTGGAGCTTGTTTCAGACCATACAAGCTCTTTTTCAACTTGTATATCATCTTCTCTTTGCCCTTCTGAGTGAACCCCTCTGGCTGCTGCATGTATATCTCTTCCTCTAAGTCACCAGGAGGAAAACTATCTTTACATCTATCTGCTCGAGGTGTAGGTCTTCAGCTGTAACAATACTCAGAACCGATCTGATGGTAGTCAATTTGACTATAAGAGAGAAGATTTCCGTGTAGTCAACTCCTTTTTTCTGCTGAAACCCTTTGACCATCAATCTAGCCTTGTATCTCTTAGAACCATCATGTTCCTCCTTGATTCTGTACACCCATTTGTTACTCAATGCTTTCTTTCCCGTTGGCAACTTTGTAAGTTCCTATGTCTTGTTAGTGTTTAAGGATTTATTTCATCTTTCATAGCAAGCTCCCACTTGCTCGCATCATCCACTCGACATACTTCATCATAACTTTCTGGCTCTCCACCGTCACTCAATAATAGGTAATTCAAATGAGCTCTGGGCTGTAGTGATGGATACCTCAGATTTGACTTGGGAACTCTTTTTGTCCGCCTCAACTCTCTAACGGGCGAAACAAGGTCTGCATTTTCATTTGTCCCCTCTGAGGTAGTCTCCTTTATCAACTCTTCTTCTACTTCTTCTGCTGCTTCCTCATCTGAACTGGCTTCAAGGTTGCCTCCATCTGAGGCATCATCTGACTCAAAGTATGTGGGCTCAGACTATACCGAACTAGTGGACTGAGCGACATCACGATCTTTGTAGAGAACTGCTTCATTGAAAACCACATCCCTGCTTCTGATGATTTTCTTATTCTGCTCATCCAGAACTTGTAGCCAAACTCATCACCACCATAGCCAATAAAATAGCATTTCAAGGATTTAGAGTCAAGTTTATTTCTAACATGATCACTCAAATGAACATATGAAACACAGCCAAATACTCTCAGGTGAGAAATATTTACCTCCTTTCCACTCCAAAATTCTTCAGGTATTTTGTGCTCTAAAGGTATTGATGGTCCTCGGTTGATCAAGTAGGCAGCTGTGTTGACTGTTTCTGCCTAGAATTACTTTGGGAGTCCTGCTTGTAGTCTCATGCTTCTGGCTCTCTCAGTCAACGTTCTGTTCATTCGTTCTTCTATGTCGTTATGTTGTGGTGTACCTGGTACTGTTCTCTCAAATCTGATGCCACTGTCATAACAAAACTTCATGAACTCTGAATCTTCATTTTCACCGCCATTGTCTGATCAAAACTTCTTGATCTTCAAACCGGTTTCATTTTCTACTATAGCCTTCCACCTCTTGAAGACTTCAAACACTTTTGATTTGTGTTTTATGAAATAGACCCAAGTCTTCCTCGAGTGATCATCTATGAAGGTCACAAAATATAACCTTCCACCAGTGGATTGTACTGATGCTGGATCTCACACATCTGTGTGAACTAGCTCAAGCTTCTCTTCTTTAGGAGTTCTGCCAACCCTTTTGAAGCTTATTCTCTTTTGTTTCCCAAAAAATACAACTTTGACAAAGGTCAAAGTCAGCCGACCTCAAACCGGGTAACTTTTTATTTGACTGCATAACCTTCAGGCCTTTGCTGGTCATGTGACCAAGCTTTTGGTGCCACAAATTTCGGTCTTCCTTACTTTCAGCCACTGCGATGGAGCCATGTGCATCTGTCGTCGTATAGAGAGACTCAGTCTTCGTACCACGGGCTACAACCATGGACCCCTTGGTAACCTTCCACGTATCACATGCGAAGGTTGATACATATCCCTCTTTTGCCAATTGTCCTATGGAAATCAGATTCTTCCTCAAACTAGGAACATATCTCACATCACTCAGCTTCCATATAGACCCATTGAGTTTGATTTGTACAGCTCCTTTGCCAATAATATCACAGGACTAATTGTCACCAAGATAGACTTTTCCTAGGTTTCCTGAAACATAACTCTCAAATAAATCTCTATTTGAGGTAGCATGAAACGACGCTCCTGAATCCAGCATCCACGATTCTGTCTTGCTCTCCAACGAGTAAATAAGGGCATCATCTGATTCTCCTGAGGCGACATTTGCTTCAGTCTTGTTCTCCTTGTCCTTCTTGGGTTCTCTGCACTGATTCTCATAGTGGCCAAACTTACCACAATTCCAGCAATCAATGTCCTTCTTGTTTTTGTGATTTCTGGACTTTGATCTGTCGTTCCTCAAATTAGATCTTCCACGACTATTCCCTCTATTTTTGTTTCTGTTTCCGCCTCTGCTCTCAAAAGTTCAATGCCGACCCTGAATTAGAAATTCCTTCCTCTTGCCTTCTAATCTCCTTAGTCATAATCATGTCTATCACTTCTGAGAACTTCAGTTTTGATTTTCCACATGACCCGCTAATCGAAATAATGGTACCCTTCCAACTGTCAGGTAATTGACCAAGTATCAAGAGGGCTTGGATTTCATCATCAAATTGAATATTGACGGAGTTTAGTTGATCCGTGATCTCATTAAACTCATTCAGGTGTTCCTTGAATTTCTGGCTCTCGGACATCCTCAAATTAAATAACTTTTTAATGAGATGTACCTTGTTCGCTGCAGAGGGTTGTTCATACATACTGGACAATACCGCCATGAGATCCGCTGTCGTATTCTGATTCTTGATGTTGAACGCTACAGATTTTGACAAGGTCAACCTGATCGCTCCAAGGGTCTTTCGATCCAATAGCTTCCACTCCGCATCCTTCATATCCGTTGGCTTCTCTCCCAATGGCAGGTATAAATCATTCTGATAGAGGTAATCCTCCATCTGCATCTTCCAGAATCCAAAGTTTGTCCCATCAAACTTCTCAATCTTGGATGTCTCCTTCTCAGATCCAATGTCTCCGACCTTAAATTGCCTGCGCCGAACCTGACAGCTCTGATACCACTTGTTGGGTTTTTGAGATCAAACCCCCTGATGTGATTTGGAAATAGAGATGAGAGAGAAAGAAAGACAATCACAAACACACAAGATTTTACGTGGTTCACTTCTCAATGTGAGAAGCTACGTCCACGGGACCACGGCCGCCGCAGGAGAAAATTTTACTATTTTCGTCTCTTTTACAATTTGCCCTAATCATCCCTTTAATATCATAAGGGTATTACAAACAAAAAATTGAAACAGATCAAAAAACCGAACCTGGGCCAAAACCCGATTCGCGATCGACCGTCGCGGTTGACTGCGACGAATGACAGAGAGCAGAAAATGTTTACAGGGTATCACAGTCGACCGTCGCGGTCGACCAACGAAAGTCCAGAGACCAACCCGGTTGACCATCGCGGTCGACCGCAGAAAATCCAGAACCCACACTGAGTCTTGTGCACGTTTTTGGTCGACCGCGCGCCACCCGCGGTCGACCGTGAATCTGCCAAACTGAATCCCCGTCGTTTTTTTTTTCTTGAACTTCTTCACCGTTGACCCTGTTCCTCCAACTTCTTCTGTTTTCTCTTCAATCTGAAGTATAGGACAGATCTGATAGTTAGGCTTTACATATTCTAACACCCCCTGAATGCATGAACAGTGCATCATGCATTCAGGGGGGACACGTCACATATCCCACCCTTGGGTCCTCTATTTGGGGTCCCTGTAGTAGCATCCTAAAATTAGTGAAAGAAAGAATAAAGAACACATGTAATAATCACAAAAATTTATGAGGTTTGATAATCAATGTGATTATCTATGTTGTCTGAGTATGACAAGGTTATGATAATTAATTCTACTAAATAACAAGGATTGCAATCAATGTCTCATGCTCTCACATCATCTTCCTATATGTTATTTTATTTTTTTTCCTCTGCCTTTTTGGATACAGTAGGCAATGCTTGAGAAACATTATTTACATAATAGGAGTGTTGTCTACAGCACTGAGATTTTAAAAAATCCCCGCAATAACTAGACAATAAAATACAAAAATATACGGCAAGGAATTCAACTAAGGCAGGTATAATAAATCATGCTTTACAAATAATAAATGTCTTTTATAAAGACTCAGAACAACTTGCTTGCATGCGAGATCTTTTGAGCTGACCCGTCTTCTAAGTATTAAGAGGGATACCAAAGAATTAACAAAATGGAAGCTCAAAGGGGAGAAAGCCTGTCAAAAGTATCAGTTTTTGTAGGCTTTCTTGCAAGAACGCCTCTAAAAGGAGGCGTTTTTGTAAGAAAGCCTGTCAAAACTGACATTTTTGACAGGTTTTCAACCCATTTCCCCCTCTAAAAGAGGCAACCAAACGCGCCCAAAGTCTAGAGAACTACTATGCAGTAGCCTATTAAACCCTTAACCCAAGGAATCTTTTAGTCCGCTGAGCAGAACAACATTCTAACCAATTCTTAATCAAATAAAACCATTTAATTTAAGACAGAGACAAAAGCAATCCTATAAACTAATCTTTGTTTAAGCTTCTCTGTGCTTCTGACGCAAAACACCACCAAAATCTCATTAGAAAAATGCTCGAGGATGTCTTAAAGAAAAGAAAAGCTTACTAAAAGTTTGTTACTTGTCTATTTCCTCACTTCTAAGCAACTCTTATTTTTTAATCCTAAGCATGTCTTACTCTGTTACAGCCGTGCATTCCGTATATAGTTAATTTTATTTTATTGAAAAAAAGCTTCTCAAATTCATCATCAATCATTTGGTTAACAATCTCCAGAAGGAAGAATGTCTTCTTTTGGTTTGAGCTCAGATAAAACATATAATATTTCTTAGGCTGATTATGCATGACAATTCTATAATGACAACATAAAGTGTTTTTTTCTAACATTATGCTGGTGCTTATGGCGTAGTAATACAGATTAGACATCGTCGCAAAGGTTAGCATCTAATGTGACACACTTTATCTTATTATAATTAAGCAGGAAACTCAAGCAGAAAATAGGTCGAGGCTATTGCAAAATTGCCAAGGATCAAGGTTTTATCGTGATATCTTCTATCTCTCCTATAATCTTATTTCCATATATCTTTTTTTCTAGGTAATAAAATGAACAAGGCAAGTTGTCCTATTTTCTTCTTCAAAAATTTTTTTATAATTCTATAATGACGACACAAACATCCAAATATAAGAAGTATCATGGTTATGGTAGAAGGTCCTCCGAAATAAAATTTGAATTTATAATTGAGGTGAGGGTCTTTATGTAATATTGATCCTATAGACATGAACGATCTATTATATATAAATATTTATCTTCAGTCCCCTATTTTTTTTGAAAAGAAAATAAAAATGAAACTGCATATTATTAGTGGGCTATACTCCGAATGTTGTGCGCGGCGCGGAAGCGGTCGAATCACACAATCCAAACAAGAGAGATCACAACCAAATAAACAAGCACAATCACCAAATAACACAAGAGATTTACATGGTTCGACAAGTTGCCTACGTCCACGGGGCAAGGAGGGGGGAGTTCTTACTACTAGAAATCAAGGGAATACAAGTAAAGTTACAAATCTCTCAGATCAAACCCTAAAACAAAGCTCTTGATCTCTCACAACTCTCCCACAATTGGATGCAATAATTCTCTCTTCAAGACTGCTCAAAATCGTCCTTGAGATTACCCTAAACAATCAGGTTTTGAGTTATATATAACTTAGAAACGAATCGGGTCAAAAAACAAAGCCCAGCCCAGAAATCATCGACGGTCGACCGCGGCGGTCGACCGCGATGGTCGACCGCCATCAGCTCCGAATCCTACTGTCCTTCGCGCACGTTCGCGGTCGACCACGGCAGTCGACCGCCAGTCTGCCTGGCTGATTCTCTGCTGTTTTCCTGCATTTCTTCAATTCTCCACCTCGGCGAATGTTTCTACCAAAACTGAGCCGACACCAAATCATCCAATAGTCCATCAACAAGTCAGGGAACCAATCTAGAGCTGAAACGCGATCTCCCCCCATATGAATCAACTGATCAAACCGGCTGCATCTGAAAGACTGCCTACGTATCCTCTTGCCCAAGTAATCAAGCCGAACGTAGTTCACCCAAATGGCCTCCAAAGGCCTCAATCCACTAGAAGAGTTCGCAACCCTTCTCCAACATCACGATCAAGTCTACGGCTGATAGCACCTCCAATGGCCCCAAACTGAACTAATCCAAACATCACCACCTGAGATGAACCAATGGCCATATCCAGACTACATCTATCAGCTGTACTCGAATCAATCAACCTATCATCTGCATCCAAATCAACACGATTCCCAATCTATGTCACATTAGCTGGAATCCCAAATGATGCAGTATGATTTGGAGTTTCCACCCAACGTGGAGTAGCATCACTCTCCACCTGCTGTGATGTCCTAATGATCTGATCACCAATCTCTACCTCTCGAGAGTCAAACGTGACATTCCTGCTCAGAACAAAGTCAGAAGCCAATACCTGATAATCAAACACGCCTCTGAATCCCAAATGTGCTATCGGATCAAATCTCACATCCACGATGTGACCAAGTGCTGGGTAGCCAAACATCCGACGCAACCCAAAATCTGAAGCAGCTCCACCAGATCCAAAATCTCTACATGCAGTAGTCGGCAACCTATACATAAGACGGCCCAAACATATCGTAGCCCGCACATCAATGCCAATGCTCGACATCAAACGCCGATCCTCCTCCAGAAAGGAACAGCTACTCAAATATGCCATCTCGCCTCGTCGCCCCAAAGTTTCCACAGCAATGAAGTGTCTCTTATTGCCGTGAGCTCGGCACAAATGCAAGAAAGAACCCCTACCATAATCAGAACGTCGGGTTACCTTTCTACCAACACACTTCCTCCATCTGTTGCGGGCTTCTAGGACTTCATACCAACGGGACTTGGTTGCAACCCACCAATGCCTAGAGCAATCCCCAACTACGGAAACCACATACCTATTACCTCCCAATGATGCTCCCTTGGAAGGCCCCCGAATGCCTGAATGAACACCACTCAGAAGACCCCTCGAATGATGGATAGAAGTGCCAAACTCCACATCGGTCTTCTCGCTCATACCAATGGGTTCATAGGACTTCAAACTGCAGGTCATAGCACTCCTCAACAACCTATGCACGGCGTTACCAATCAAATAACCCAGCATCAAACAACGCCATAGTCTAGCCAAATCTGATGAAGTCGGCATCTCCCTATCAATAGCCATGCTTCCAAGCAAATAATACAAGTTGCTTCTTCTGACATCCTTCATAACAATCATGGACCCCAATGTGACCTTCAAACGTGCATCCACCAAGGTCACTTTATAGCCAGATGCCACCAAAGCTCCAAGTGAAATGATGTTCATCTTCAATTGTGGAACGAACCTTACATCATTCAACTCTCGCACCATCCCGTCACTCATCTTAATCCGAACGGTACCAATACCACCAATAGAGCATGCATGTTCATTACCCATGAGCACAACATCCTCTCTTTCTAACTTCTGAAAGCTGGAGAACCAATCCCTCCTAGGGCAAACGTGGTATGAAGCACCTGAATCCAACATCCACTCTGTAGAGTTGGCAACACAAACTGACGGTAGTGTTGACAACGAATAGCCCGAAGAATCTGAATCTGAATTGTTGCCACTAGTCCTGACAACATTTACCTCTGAAGCTTGTACGGCTTCCCCCTTATTCTTCTCGGCTCGATCTAACTTTGGGCATTCAGCTTTCCAATGTCTATCATCTTTACAAAATGCACACTGATTCCTACGAATCCCACGATGTGCACCTCTAGACTGCGACCTCCTGCTTCGGTTTGAACCATGGCCATGAACTACTAATGCATCTCCCGATGCCTTCTCAGAGGACTCATCAACACTCTTCATCAACTCATAGTTCACCAACGCTGAGGTCACCTCCTTATAACTGACAGTAGTTCTTCGATTAATCATAGTGAGAACAAAGGTACCATAATCATCCTCGGGCAACGAACACAAAAGTAGCATCGCCTTGTCTTCATCCTCAACCATAATATCCACATTGGCCATGTCTGAAAGTAGCTTCGTGAAGTTGTTAACACGCTCCCTGATGGAAATTCCCCTCTTCATCTTGAACTGATAAAACATCTTCTTCAAGTAAAACCGATTCTCAATGCTCTTAGTAAGATACTTTTCATTGAGTGTTTCCCACATCTTCTTCGCCGAAGTCTCGTTCATCACATCATAAATAAGATCCGGCGTCAAGCATGACCGAATAACTCCACACGCCCTACTATTCATCTTCTTCCAAACCTTAGCTTCCATCTCGGTAGGTTTCTCTTGTAACTCAAGAGTCTCCTCCAAATTCTGAGCGTCCAACGCATCCATCACCTGGCACCTCCATAAACCGAAATTGATCTTACCATCAAACTTCGGAACATCGATCTTCATGTTATTGATGCTCAAACTATGTATCGTCTTCGTAAGAGACGATCCCGATGTGCTTGCTTCACCCATGTTGTCGATCTAACTCTTCAAATAGGAATCCTTCAGCGAATCCTTCAAACAAGCCTCAAGTTGAACCCGAAGCTCTGATACCAATTGTTGTGCGCGGCGCGGAAGCGGTCGAATCACACAATCCAAACAAGAGAGATCACAACCAAATAAACAAGCACAATCACCAAATAACACAAGAGATTTACGTGGTTCGGCAAGTTGCCTACGTCCACGGGGCAAGGAGGGGGGAGTTCTTACTACTAGAGGGAATACAAGTAGAGTTACAAATCTCTCAGATCAAACCCTAAAACAAAGCTCTTGATCTCTCACAACTCTCCCATAATTGGATGCAACAATTCTCTCTTCAAGACGGCTCAAAATCGTCCTTGAGATTACCCTAAACAATCAGGTTTTGAGTTATATATAACTCAGAAACGAATCGGGTCGAAAAACAAAGCCCAGCCCAGAAATCATTGACGGTCGACCGCGGCGGTCGACCGCGCAGGTCTCGCGGTCGACCGTGGCGGTCGACCGAACCACAAAACCCGAGAGAAAATCCATTACAGTCATCCACGGTCGACCGCGGCGGTCGACCGCGGCGGTCGACCGCAGCGGTCGACCGCCATCAGTTCCGAATCCTACTGTCCTTCGTGCACGTTCGCGGTCGATCGCGACGGTCGACCGCCAGTCTGCCTGGCTGATTGTCTGTTGTTTTCCTGCATTTCTTCGCCGAAAATGTAAGTAATCACAAATTTGGAGTTGTTTCCTATTTATTATTCTGCGGTATTGGTAACATTTCGTACAATACTTCAGAACTTGTTCATCTAACATCAGTTGGGACATGGATATATACCAAGGCAACCACATCAACCAATACATAATATACTAAATTAGAAAAAGAAAATCAACAAAAATGATGTAAATTTTGAATGATATGGGTCTGGGTGTAGCTTTAATATACTGAGACACATGTGAATCAAAAGGACTTTACCTGTACAAAAATAACGTGCAAATTTGAGCTTGTGGAGTACAATGAAGCTCAAAGCATTTTCTAGTTTCAGCCAAACAGACTCCCTCCGTTGTATCAAATGACAACACATAAGAGTCTTCAATTTTGTCAATGACTGTAAATTCGAAGGGGTTGCTCACCAAGAGCTCACATTTGATTACACAATGAACAAACATAGGAAATTCGTACTGATGAACTTGAATCACGTGGCTTGAAACTAAAGCTTCCATATCCAAATGCTTGAAGAATTTTTCTTTCAATGCAAATTGTTGTTGGTTTAGTTTAAATTTATAGACTATCTGATTGAAAAAATACATTAAATATAAGTATTTGGTAATAAAATAAATTCAATATATTCAATTCAACTGCTAGGCAAAATCCAAATTAAACACATTTGGTTGTACTTAAGTGGATATTTGAATAAACGAATACTTAAGTAAATAAAAAAACGAACTAGTCTATTTTATATTAGAGAAATAGTTATGCTTGGTACCCATCATAAATTTTGTGCTTTATAATGATGTGTTCTATTCTTATCCACTCATTCCAATTCTCAATCATTCCCCAACCTATGTGAATGTGGCCCCGATTTCAATGAGTGGAGGGGAATATGTCAAATCACTATCAAGCACAAAAACTTATGTTTGGTACAAAACATACATATTTTCTTATTATATATATATATATATATATATGAAAAAATGTTCCTAAGGTGACGCCTTAAATAATCATCTAAGGACGCGGCTTAAAATTACATGATTGAGACATTGTGGATGATCTGCTCCATTGAACTTGATCTACATATTCTAAAACCCTAACACATGAAGTTTGGGGTGAACCAATCGTTGTTTGACCCTCCGTCGAGCCATGTGAAAAGTTCTATTCATTCGAAACCATTAAAATTGATACAAGTGGATGAAGAGTCAAACGACGACGGGTTCACCCCAAACTTGGTGTGTTGGCGTTTTAGGATATGTAGATCAAGTTCAACGGAGCGGATCATCCACATTATAGCTCAATCATGTGATTTTAAGCCGCATCCTTACATGATTATCTAAGGCGTCACCTTAGGAATACTTCTCCTATA
>BQKN01060752.1:192193-219666 GCA_022839385.1 Asparagus kiusianus | reverse complement strand
CTCGAGCCTTTCTTCAGGTAAATCCTCCACAATTATGATCTTTTTCATGCTCAGTTCAATTTATGCACTTGTGGGATCGCATGTGAGGGTCGAGGGTGTGATTTGATACCTCGAGTTAATCTTTCAAGGGGGTAGATCTGATAAAAAAATGATCTTTTTTCTAGATCTGACCTCTTTTAACTTATTCTGCAGCTTGTCATGTCGCGTGCTTCGAGAGGTCGTTCCCCTGCTATGTTGGCTGATGGCGCGCCTCCCTCCTATGCTGGTGAGCTATTTTTGGCAGTATTTGGAAATTTACAAATTAGTCCCTATTTTCTTGTAAATTTACAAATTGGTCCCTTTTTACCCCACGTTGTTCTCCTTGGCGAGGCAATCGGGAAGAGCCTTGATTCTCGTTGGTGAGGATCGACGCTTTCGGCATATTTGGGCATTTTGCAAATTAACCCCTCTTTTCTTAAAAATTTGCAAATTGGTCCATTTTTACCCCACGTTGTTCTCCTTGGCGAGGCAATCGGGAAGAGCCTTGATTCTCGTTGGTGAGGATCGACGCTTCAAAGATATGTTTTGCTTGGTCAAAACCATATCTCAAACTTAAAGGGGGCGATTTGACTCTACATTGCGCTTTATAAGGCAGGGATATGTTGTCGACATACCCTGTGTTGTGATTGCACAATGTGGCCAAATCGTCTCACCCTTTATAAGGCAATGACTCAATCTTAATTATTTGTAAGATGAGTTCAATTCCCCTTCATAATAGAGACTAACCAGTGTTTAATTGTCTATTTTGCAGTGGGGTACCCTTCTGGATCGTTCTCGTCCCACGCAGTCTGTGGGCGTCGTGGCGAGTATTACTCGACCTCCGATGATCCTTCTCCTATTCCAGCTACTCCTCAGTTTGCTTCGGGTACATCGACTGAGGTTGCCCAGGTGGTGAGGGAAGGTAGTCATCGAGCTATTCGTCAGCTGATCACAGATGCGCCTTTTGTGAAGGATGGCAGCTCTACTCAGCCTCTTCGGAAGAGCGACTTCCTGTTTGGTGATTCTGTCGATGACCCAGAAGCCGTATTCATTGACGCTGAGCAGTGGCTCCATAAGACCGGCAGCGGCTTCATATACTTGCCGGAGATTCCTCGACATCGCTCGTTGACTGAGCTCAGGCGTCAGGCCGTGACGCGGGAGATGTCGTGGCATTTGACTGAGGATCATGAGAGCGTTCATTGCGGTTACGTCACTCATCAGGCAGCTCCTGGCTCGAGCAGGAGTCATATCACTGGATTGCATCCTGGAGTGTTGGGACTAGATGCACCACCACGTAACGAGTTTCTCGCCACTGCCTCGACCTTGAGGAATCGCCTCGCTACCCTAGGACGGGAGATGCCTGCTACCCGTCACAGGATTTACGGTTGGGTCCATTCTTTGGACAAGTCTTGGTGGAGTCGCATGACGATGTATGTTTTGAGCCGATGGAGCGAGGAGTTGCACGCTTGCGGTTTGTATGCAGCTGTTCGTGCCACCATGTATGGCTTGCCTGTCAGTTTGAGGCATTTCTGTGCTTTGTTCGAGCTATATAATCCAGACTCGAACACTTTTCTGACCCGGCAAGGGGAGTTAGGCTTGGCTCTCCACGAGATGCACAGGATTTCTGGCTTGCCCATGGGACAGATGCTATACCAGGAGTACTTTCCCTCTAACCATGAATTGGACCAGTTGAAGGATCGCATGCCTGATCGCTATGAGACTTTATGGGATCTCACTTGTCATTATCACATTGCTTTAGCACAGTCTGAGCCTTTAGCGAAAAGGACTAAGGCCTCCGTGAGTCTGAAGCAGTTTACGAACTATTTGTTCAAGAACCTGGAGAACCGTTCTGGCGAGGATATTTGTGAGTTGGCCCCACTCACTCCTTCAGAGGTGAACAGTCTGTTGAAGAAGATTGACGCTCGTTCTTATACCACTAGCAGTCCTGAAGGTGGCTTCCCTGCGAAGACCAAGTTCAGATCTTTCTTATGGCATGCGACCACATCGATCCGACCGATGACTCTTCTTGCCGGCTTTCTTGCTATCTGGTTGAAGAAGTGCGTGGTTCCATACCAGTCTGGCGACGCCTTGCCCTTGGAGGTGCTCTATCCAGCGGTTCAGCTTGCCTACAAGAAAGAACTCTCACTTCTTCCGGTGATGGTAGCTGACATTCACCGAGGACTTCGACAGCTTTCTAGTGCCTTCTCACGGAAGGAGACCGATTTGCCGGGTCAGATTCCCACTCTTAAGGTGGAGCTTCCGTACGCTTATCTGATGGCCTGGTTCGTACTCCACCGCTCGGATATGATGTCGGTGCCGAACGCCACAGATCACTCTGTTCCCCTGCTACAGTTGCTTGAGAATGGCAGGTGGGAGGGTTGAGGATTTTCTGATGTCAGACAGTAGCTGCAGGTCCACAAGTGTTGGGCATTCTCCACTTGTTTTCCGCAGTTCTCCGGCCGGTACGGCGAGTGCTTGATAGATGATGAGAGGCCGAGAGAGTATCGGACTCACTTAGACATTGGCTGCTTCAATTGGCTGGTGAACATCAGGCCTGGCTATCTGACTTTTCGGGTGAGGGATCAGTGCTTCATAGAGCCATATCTACCCTGCCGATTCGCTCGCCAGTTTGGCTATGATCAGCTCTATATTGGGAATCCTCGTCAGCAGTTTCGGACCCATAGTGGTTTGGTAGACGGTCTCCGTGCATGGTTGTGGACCGTGACTAGCTGTACTGGTGCTAATTTCAGTCTCCCGAGTATTGATCGGCAGTTGAACCTCACCTTCTTGAGCTGCAAGTGGTTGCTAGCAGCTAACAAGACTGTCCCCGTGAAGCCGATTGCAGAGATAGAGGCTGAGAAGGCTTCTCAGCTTGATTCCCTTAAGATTCGGGAGAATGCTCGGGCACAAAGGACGCGGAACAAGACTCGACGGATTGATGAAGAGGGCCAGAGGACCTTCAATTCCACAGATGAGGCTTCAGGCGGGGATCCCGAAGATTATGATGACCTTTCCGAGCGAGGTTTATAATTCATCTTTTATTTCTATCTTGCAGAAGTATTGAAACTGACTATGGTTTGATGTTTCAGGGACCACAGTTGATCAAGATGAAGAGTTTCGTCCTCCTCCCCAGGCGAGACCTTCGATCCCCATTGCTAGGCGGAAGAGATTAGCCCGTAAGCCGCGTGCAGCTTCCCGAGCTTCTGATATGGACTTGGCTGGCGATGATCCTGCCGGTGACGGAGGTAATATCCATCCTGTGAACCATTCTCTTGGTTATTCAGAACATTGACTCATGCTCTTCTATCTCTATATAGGAGCGCGTGGAGAGAATGAGATGAGTCCCGATCCTATTCCCGTGTCTCCCGATGAGTTTGACCCACTACCTCATGAAGAGAGGCCTACCGGGGTTGCTGACATTGGAGAGGAGATCAATGTAGGACCCGATTCCGTGAATCCAGGTACATCTAACACTGACACTGAATTTCTTTAGATAATACATCAACGAATTTGTGTATCTTCTAACTGTCCTCTACTTCTTGCTTCTTCAGATAACTTGCAGGAGGCGAATCCTGGAAATGAGGAGGCTGATGCACCTATGAGAGGTAACTCATTTCCATTAGTTGTAGTCTCTTCATTCTTCTTTGGCACTGATATTCTTTTATGTCAGATTTCTCCATCGATGACTTTGACGAGGGAAGCTTGTTTGCGGACACTCCTATGATGCGCTACATATATAGCTCACCTCAGATTGAGGACCAGCTACCTGGAGACATGTTTCCCGAGTCCGCCTTCGCTGAAAATCCCGAGGATGGTTCCTTTGAAGGTATGTGCTTCTTTCTGAGTTAATTATAGGACTAGCCAATCTTGACTAATGCAACTATAATGTAACGCCTCTGCGAATTCTGTTTTGAATCTGGCAGGAGCTTTTGTTGAGAAAGACCCTGTTGAGCCGGCTGTGGGACCAATTACACCAGTTGATGCACCTACAGCCGTTACACCTCCACTACCCCCAGCGGATCAAGGGGAAGAAGGTATAAGTTAACTCATTGAAGAGTGTTATTCCTTTTTCTTATTAAGACTTTTGACGGAATTCTCCCTTTTTTGTGTAGGGCGTTCTTCTCGTCTTCATGTCTTAGTGAAGGAGTTGTTATCTGACGACGATCCTGACAAGGTCGTCATCTGCATAGACGTTCGTTCCTTCTTCTCCTTTGTGAATGCTATGATCGGCAAGCTCTTTCACGATGGACTTTCACTTCACCAGTTTAAACCTCTCCTTAATTCCAGAATCAACTTGATAAGGGAAGCAGGATACCCAGATTTGGCGAAGGCCATAGTTGACGATATCGACTGCCTAGAGCATGAGCTTCAGATGTTTCGTGAGCTTCGAGATACCGGAGCCTCTTCCTTCATTGCTGCTGAGCTGGAGACCCATTTACAGTCACTGCGCGAGACTCAGCTTCTTGCTAGTCTTGAGGTTCAGGCGCAGCGAGACCGAGTAGCTCAGGTTGAGACCGGCCTTGCTACCAGATTATCTTCACTTGCCGAGCTCCGCTCTTCTATTACTTCTTGTGGGACCAAGATAGATCAGCTTAGAAAAGAACTCCGCGAAGAAGAGGAGACTTTTGGCATTCTTCAGATGACAGAAGCACAGGACCAGCAGACCTGTACGGCTTTGTCCGATGAGTTGAAGTCTTTGAAGCAGAGGTTAGTCGAGATCGAGGAGGCTGCTGCGAAGACTTCGACCGCCACCGAGGAGTCCCTTAGGGCTGAACTTAGGCAAGCTTATGATGAGAAGCTGTCTAAGGTCAGCCAGCAGATTTTTAGCCATAGTCTTGATGTCTGATTTTGTTTACTGAGTGTTTTGACTCTTGACTCTTTTAGTGAATTTCCTTTTTATCTTTATTATGATTCGTCATTCCGTTTGAAATGATTGACCACAATACTCATAGGATTTTTGGCAAACCCTCAGCCATTAACGGGTTTGATGAGCCTTTACCGACTACCGTTTGAGTCGGGCTAGCATGCGAATTGTTTAAATCCGCTCGCATGTAACGTTGCGCTCAGAGATTGAATTCTCTGAGACTTTGTGCTATGATGTCGAATACATAGACTTCGCCATTGTTACGGGAATAGGCTACCCGGC
Source organism: Asparagus kiusianus (assembly GCA_022839385.1). NCBI lineage: Eukaryota > Viridiplantae > Streptophyta > Magnoliopsida > Asparagales > Asparagaceae > Asparagus > Asparagus kiusianus. Next base: position 214,502 of record BQKN01060752.1, on the reverse strand, counting down.
GACACGTGTGAGGTGTTGGCTTTAGGATTTTTGGCCAACCCCCAGCCTCTAACGGATTTGATTAGCCTTTACCGACTACCGTTTGAGTCGGGCTAGCGTGCGGATTGTCTAAATCCGTTCCGCACGTGACGTTAAGCTAAAAGAGTTAACTCTTTTAGTGCTTCGATGTTGAATACGTAGACTTCGTCTTTCTCCTGTGAAAAGACTAAACAGCAACGTGTATGAGACGTTGACTTAGGATTTTTGGCAAATCCTCAGCCTTCAACGGATTTGATGTGCTCTGACCGACTACCGTTTGAGTCGGGTTTACATGCGGATTGTTTTAATCCGTTCTGCATGTGACGTTGCGCTAAAGGAATAAACTCCCTTAGACTTTGTGCTACCACTTTGAATATGTAGACTTTACCATTATTATGGGAATAGGCTACCCAGCAACGTGTATTAGACGTTGGCTTATCCCTATTTAGGCTTTGGGACAAAGGACCCCAGAGTCAGACTCTGATATCTTTTTCTACGGATAAAGACCAAACCGGAGACGCGTGTTAGGCGTCGACGTATCCTTTCTTAGGATTCAGGATAAAATTCCCCATGCGTATAAGGCATGGATTTCGGTGTTATTAATAACAACCTGCCATAATGTTGAATATGCGGACGGGTGTTCTTTTTAACGGTTAAGAACTAACCGGCCGCGCGTGTTAGGCGCAGACTTATCCTTACTTAGGTTTCAGGATAAAATACCCCAGAATCGAACTCTGGTGTCTTTTTCAATCGGGAAAATACTAAACCGGCAGCGCGTGTTAGGCGCAGACTTATCCCTGCTTAGGTTTCGGGATAAAATACTTAAGATGAATCTTAATTTTATAAATTTTGGAAAAAGAGTTGATGTGGGAAGGAAGAATTTTATATTCTATTCCCTGAATAAGGAAAGAAGAATTTTATATTCTATTCCTTGTTTCTGGAAAGGAAGAATTTTATATTCTATTTCCAGTGCAAGAAGGAAACTAGAAGTGGGATCTCCACTCCGAGAATCCGGAAGATCTAGATAAACTTACCTTTTATAGGATTGGTTATCTGATCGCAATATGAGTTCTTCGTTTATCGAAGTGAAATTTCTACTTCGGTTATAACCATGAGAAGGTTTAACCAAAGAGAAAAGAAGGGAATTCTTTCGTTTATCGAAAGGGGACTCCAAATCAAGAGTGGACCTTTTTGGTGAACTCACTCGTTAACTGAAATTGACCAGTGAGGGATTTTGGTGGTTTGAATTTGGGTTATCCTTTAGAATATTAGGTGTAATATCCTTCAAGGAACTTCCCGATAAATGAGTTGTCCTGAACGTACTAGGGATAGTACTTTTTCAAAAACTTCCCATTTATTGGCATTAATTGCCTATCACCCTCTAGAGAAATTAAGCGATAAGCGCCGTTCGAATAGACTGTGTCTATTACAAACGGTCCTTCCCACTTAGGTTCGAATTTACCTTTCTTCTTGGAGGTGAGGATTATTGGTCGGCGAGCAGCGAGGACCAGATCTCCTTCTTTGAAGCTTCTTTGGCGAACCCTTTTGTCAAAAGCCCTGGATATCCTAGCCTGGTAGAACTCGATGTTTTGTTAAGCTTCCAAGCGCCTTTCGTCCAGCCTTTCGAGTTCTTCGAGACGCTTCTGATGCTGCTCTTCGGTCGTCATCTCCGTTGCGAGAGCGATCCGAAGGGAGGGGATTTGAATTTCCAGGGGTAGCACAGCTTCACATCCATATACCAACGAATATGGGGTAGCTCCCGTGGGTGTGCGTATGGTAGTGCGATAAGCCCAGAGTGCTTCTCCGAGTTTATCATCCCAATCTCGCTTGTTGGTTTTCACGAGCTTTGACAGAATTTTGATGATCGTCTTGTTGAAAGCTTCAGCTAATCCGTTCGCAGCGGGATAATAAGCTGTTGACGAAACGTCCTGAATTTTGAATTTGTCACAAAACCTGATGAAGGCATTGCTTATGAATTGCGGACCGTTGTCATGAATGATCCGCCTCGGCACGCCGTGTCGGTATATGACGTAATGCTTGATGAAGTTGATGACGTTGTTCGTCTTTACTTCTTTAAGCGGAATGGCTTCAGCCCACTTTGAAAAGTAGTCGGTGATAGCGAGAATAAATCGATCACCTTTGACTGAAGGCGGGAAGATGGGACCGACGATATCCATACCCCATGTCTCGAATGGCCAAGACGTGGTTGATGTGTGCAATCGCTCCGGGGGTTAGTGCATATAATTCGCATGCACTTGACAAGCATGACATTCTCGGGCGTACTCGATCGCGTCACGAACCATTGTCGGCCAGAAATATCCCATTCTTCTGATTCGATCATACAGCTTGGGACCAGGCTGATGCGCACCGCATTCTCCTTCATGTGCTTCCTTAAGAACTTCTTTTGCTTCTTCGTTCGAAAGGCATCGGAGGAGTAAGTCGTCATACCCCCGGCGATATAACGTATGGGTCTCAATGTTATAGAAGAACCGTGGCGCTCTTCGACGGATAGATTCCTTTTCCTTTAAATCCTCTTGCAAGATGCCATATTGGACGTAATCAATGATGGGAAAGCGCCAATCTCGGGACTCAGACCCAATTTGGGTTGAGTTCACCTCTTTGGCGTTTACATTTCTATCTTCTTCCTCTTCGATATCCATATCGTATATGGGTACGCAGAGTTGGTGTGATCTTACTGTGACTAGCAGTTCAGTTTCGGGCGGTTGCGCGAGTGATACTGCTAGTGCTGCCAGTGCATCTGCATGAGCGTTCTGGAGACGCGGGATATATTCGATATAGAATTCTTCAAAAGAATCTGCCATTCTGACGGCCTCCTGGTGGTATGGAATCAGGTCTGGGTTCCTGACTTCGTACTCTCCACGGACTTGGTTGACGATCAATTGAGAATCTCCAAAGGCTTCGAGATATTCAACCCCCAGCTCCTTGGCGAAACTGAGTCCAATGATGAGCGCGTTGTATTCGGCTACGTTATTGGAACATGGGTTCGTCAACGAATAAGCTCGGGGCATTACGTGCTTCCCTGGGGAAACTAAGACAACTCCAACTCCGGAGGTGACTTTAGGACATCCAGGGGTTACTGCCTTATTAACTGCTCTCGAAGCACCATCGAAGTATAGCTGCCATACTTGTTGGTGTGATGTGGTATTAACCTCGTGGGTTTCATCTGGTAAATCATCATATACTTCGACTGTATCTGTTGTCGGGCTTGCCGCCAAAAGATCACAAATCGCTTGTCCTTTGACCGACTTCTGCTGTTTGAAGTGCAGATCATACTGGGACAAGAGAAGGGCCCACTTTGCTAACCGCCAATTCATCGAACCTGGTTGAGTCATGAACACCCGTACCGGATTAACATTGGCAATGACGTAAATCGTCTGGCCCACCAAGTAATGTCGCATCTTCTGTACTGCAAACACCAATGCGAGACATTCTTTCTCGATCATCGGATACCGAGACTCGGCGCCTATCAAGGTCCGACTTAGATAATAGACTGCCTGTTCGTGACCATTATCATCGTCTTGTGCTAATAAAGCACTTACCGAATGGTTCATCGCCTTGATGTAAATCAAGAACGGTTTACCTGATTTTGGTGTGACAAGAACAGGGGGATTCATCAGATATGCCTTGATATCTTCGAATGCCTTCTGGCAAGCATCATCCCAAATAAACGATACGCCTTTCTTATTTAGCTTCGAAAATGGTTGGCACTTCCCAGAAAGATTTGAAATGAATCTCCGGATATACGCCAAACGCCCTTGCAATCCTCTGAGTTCTCTTAGATTCTTCGGGGGTTGCAATTCATTTATCGCCTTTACCTTGTCTGGGTCGATATGTATACCCTTGGTGGTAACGACGAATCCAAGGAATTTTCCGCTGGACATTCCGAGGAAGGATTTTGTGGGATTCATCTTCAATTGATGACTCCGCATGAGATCAAACATTGTTCTCAAGTCCTTGATGTGATCTTCTTTGCTGCGGCTTTTCACCACCAAATCATCAACGTAGCATTCAACTGTTTTCCTGAGGTGTTTCTGGAAAATCTTAGTCATCGCTCGTTGGTATGTGGCACCTGCGTTCTTCAGACCGAACGGCATCACCGTGTAGCAGAAGACACCGAGGGGCGTTCTGAATGCTGTATGCTTTTCGTCATCGGGATGCATCTTGATTTGATTATACCCCGAAAAGCCGTCCATGAAAGACATTCTCTCGAATCCGCACGTATTGTCGATGATGACGTCCGTGATTGGGAGAGGAAAATCGTCTTTTGGACACGCTTCATTTAGGTTCCTGAAGTCGATGCAAATCCTGATTTTGCCGTTCTTTTTCATGACCGGAACGATGTTGGCTAACCAGTCTGGATGTTGTTCCTCCCGGATAAACCCTGAGTCGATCAATTTTTTGACCTCTGCCTCGATGGCTTCCATAATCTGCGGACGAAACCGTCTTTGTTGTTGCTTGACAGGTTTAGCATCCGGCTTGATGTCGAGGCGGTGCATAGCCACATTGGGGTCGAGCCCTGGCATGTCCTCGTAGTTCCAAGCAAAGACATCGATGTACTCTCTGATCAGGGCAATCAACTCCTCCTTCTCATCTGATGGAAGACTACCGCTGATAAATATGGGCTTTGGGTTGTCTTCATCGCCCATGTTAATTTGGATTACTTCGTCTTCGGTGGGTGGCTCTCTTTGTTCGAACCTATCACCATATTGCATGTTTAGGTGATGAACCCATGGGTCCTCCCACGTTGGCATTTGGTCGTCGTCCTCCAACGTGGACGGATCAGCTGTAGTCATGTTCGACATTAAGGCCTTGAACATTTCTCCCAAACTTGTGTCGGAATCTTCAGCTGAAGAATCTGGCAAATACCCATCCTTAGCCTTGTTAGCAATTTGATCGATGATCTGCCACCCACATTCGTCATCTGATGAAATATAGCCTAAGCCTCTCTTGTGGCGATAATAGCCCTCCGGTTTACCCTTTGGTACATATGCCGCTTTGACTGGGACACGGGAACCTCGATCGAAGTATAGACCTTCTCCGAGTGTGAAATCATATTCTTGTCTTTCCATGAGCTTGCGCGCTTCTGGACTGTACTTAGATAAATGTAAACCAGATTTGTCACCATCTTCATCCTCTCTTAGGAAATGATCTGGCACCGGAAGATTTTCTCCTTTACCGAAGATTATTTCTTTTTGTCCCCCTATTTTGGCGGGAATAATCTGAGTTGTTCCGAAAGAGGGTTGGAGACGCTTCTTCGTTACATACGACGATCGGAGCGGCATACATAATTCGGGATTATCGTACAATCCCTTTATCGCATCATCAAAAGACAAGGAGTACTCTAAACCATTATTTATTTCAAGTTCGGCAAGTTGCCAGTTACAACCGCCATCCGACGACTGTTCGTCGTCGAGATTGATTACAAAGGGTACAATGTCATTAAAAACAAAACCACCATTGTAATCGAATCCGGCCTCGGAATCAGCTTCTTCTCCGTTGTCCGTGCCTTGGACCGATGGTTCTGTATCGGATTCGTTACCATAAAGGAGAGAATCTGTGAAGTAGTTCTCGTACCCTTTGAATGGCTGCTTATCCGCGACCACCGTCCTAACTCTTCCATCAGTGTCGACATATTTCAAACACTGATGTAGAGTGGAGGGGACTATAACGTTACTATGGATCCAAGGCCGACCCAATAGTAAGTTATAGGATGTCTCAGTATCAATCACGTAGCACGTGACCTCCGTCTTTAAATCGCCCATTTGGCACTTTATCCGGATTTTACCCAAAGGTCTTGACCCGCTGGTGTTGAATCCGTATATGACTGTGCCTGTAGACGCCAACTTGCTGACTAGAATGCCAAGGCTGTGCATCAGTCGAAGTGGCATAATACTCACAGCGGAACCCGGATCCACTTGGATTCGGTTAACTTCGCTGGAGCCAATGTACCCGACGAAGTATAGGGGCCGATCATGATTTGAATTCTTCGTCTGCATGTCCTCTTTGGTAAAGGTGATGCAGGGAATGTTCTTGGCTGCCACATTACACTGTTGGGCTGACAGTTCCAGTTCCTCGGGCGCTGGTTTGATTCGAGTAAGGAACACCTCTGAATCGGCCAGGGCTTCTTGCAAGGCTTCTCTAGTTTCCTTAGATAGCCGCAGCAATTCATAAAGTGTTATCCTTGCTGGAATGTTGGCTAGCTGAGCCATGATGTCGAAGACACGTGGATTTTTCGAACTTCCCGGTTTATCTCCTCCAATTGGACGACTGAAGCGAGACTGCTTCGGGTTCTGAACCTCTTGGGATCCTTTGTCTTTCTGTTTATCTGCCGGCTGTCGTCGAACATCTTCAGCCGGTTTGGGAATTGGGATCACCCCTATCTCTGTGAGGGTCTTGGCTGGTCCCTGTTTTGTCACCCCTAGCTTAGCTGCTTGTTCATTATGTGACGGATAGTTGAAGTGGTATTGGTTCCCGCTTCTGGTGGTGAAGACTTCTTGTTCATCTTCAGAAAGTGGGAAAGCTGGGATTCCTTCGTCGTCTTTTCCTGGGATGGCGGAAACTCCGTAGCAAGACTTTCCTTTCCCTTTAGATTTCTTCGTGGATGACGATCCGGCCCATTGTTCATCTTCAATCAGGTCGGGGTGGACCCAAAGGATTTCGCCGTTCGGGGCCGTGTGTGGCACTAGTCCCTTTTGGCGCTGTCCGTGCGGGTCGTCATTTACCGTCTTCATCCCAACTTTGGTGACACGCTTCGGCTCAAACCAAGCTGTAGGTACTGATCCAAAACTGATCGACACCGCATTTGCTCCCACATTCTTGGCCGGTTTCGGAGTTATGACTCCTACATCGATCAACGCCTGGATCTTGTCCTTGAGGTGGTAGCAGGACTTCGTAGGGTGGTGGACCGCTCTGTGATACGCGTAGTACTTCGGGTCCGTCACTTTAGTGGCTCCTTCATGATCCACAATCGCCGGCAGCTGGATCTTGTTGTTCTCCAACAGATATTTGAAGATGCCGGGAACTTCGTCATCTTTGAAGGAGTAGACTTTGGGAAACCTCGGCTCTGAAGACTTTTGCTTCTGAGACCGCTGCTGCCAATGTGGCTGCGATTGCTGTGGAGCTCGTTGCTGCTGCTGCTGCTGTTGCTGAGGTTGCAATTGAAAGGTTTGGTTAGCATCAACAGCATTAACCTGAGCTTTACCTTTTCCTTTCTGGTTGAAGTTCTGCTTCGGAGGGTTTGTAGCCGGTTGGCCTCTCTCCGCCTTCTTCCTCCTGAGGAATCGCTCAGCTTGTTCGCCTCGGACCTTCAAGTCCTTCCATGTCTTGGATGGAGCTGTGCCCATTGCTTCCAAAACATCCAGCGAGAGGTTGTTGTGGCAGGTCTGAAGAATGAACTCCTCGCTGATCGGGTCCCGGCAATTCATCGCCTTATTCCGGAACCTTTTGACGAAGACTTCGACTAATTCTCCGTCCTTCTGCTTCTCATCGAGCAATGTCCCGATAGAGATTTCAGTGTCGTCGTCGAAGAAATTCGCAAGGAATTTGGTCTCCATGTCGTCCCAGCTGTTTATGCTTCCTGGCTTGAGGTGACGATACCAATCGAAGGCAGCTCCGCGAAGAGTGCCGACGAATGACCGCACCATCAGAGGCTCATTACCCGAGATGACTCCCAGGTGTGATTTGAAATAAATCAAATGCTGAGTTGGTGAACCCATCCCATTAAATGGCGTGAAGTTGATTAGACTAAACTTTGCCGGATATGGGATCGATTCCCACTCTCTTGGGTAAGGACAGGGAATGCCCGTCTTTTTAGTCTCTTGAGCAGAAATCAATGTATTGATTTTGCTTTCGAGGTTCTTAATTTTCAGGCTTTCACCTGTGTCTTCGCTAGCATTATCGTTACCACCCCCTGGATTAATGGGAGGGTTATTGACGTTGCGAGCTTCATTTGTATCCTCATCTTCCAAGTTGTTCTGGTTTTGACGACTTGGTTCCCCTTGTTGGTTCCTTAATGCTTGGATCTGTTGGTCATGCATCTCTCTCATGTTCTGCATGGCCATCTGCATCTCGAACCGAAAGGTTTCCTGTTGTTTGGCAATGGCATCTTCAAGCATCTTGGCCACTTGCTCCGCGCTTATCATGAACACCTCGCGGGGTTGTCCTTCACTGGACACTGTGTTATCAGACGCCACTGCTGATCCAGCATCTGATTCTTCATCTCCCGAAGGTACTCTTGTTCGGATTCTACCATACGTCGCGCGAATGATAGCCCCGGATTGTAGACGAGTTACACGTCGGGATATTTCTGGAACCGCCTCGGGGTTATCCTGAACCGATGTTCCTGTGCTGGTCATATTTGCGGTGACCCTTGAACGCTCACCGTCTTCGACCATCGTTCTTTTTCTTCGGAAACGCCTGGGCCTTGGCTTTGGCGCTTCAATGCTGAGTCTCTCGAACACGGAAACTCTTTCGGGGACTGTCTTTACACAGTTGCACTCAGACAGTACTGCCCGAATAAGTTTTGAACACGGACATTGAGCTTCAAACCTCTGAGGGCTTCTCTTTCTGGATTTGCTCGTACCCGCAACACGATAGTACAGCTCGTCCGTTTGAAAGTCGGAGCAACCTATCGTGTGTGGGCACGATTTCTCAGGTATAACGTTGTCGTCATCAGATGACAACGTTTCCTTCTGAGGAATAATTATCTTTTTCGGACCTTCCAGAGTCACACGTCTCGAAACACGCCTTTGTGGGCGTGAATCTTCAGCGGGCTCTTGCACTTCTATGCGCAAAGTTGTGCGCTTGGGTGCCATAATTTGCTCCAAGTGTTGAGGGTTGCGGCGACCCCCAGCATGCTGCATTGGTTGGGACTTCTTCATTGGCCCCAAACGTTCTTGGACTGGAGCTTTATCTCGTTCCTTCGGAAGTGGGCCGAGGCGCTCCAAAACTGATTTTTTCTTCTGGGATGGTCCTGCGGGATCTCCCAGGGCAGTTGCGGCAATCACCGGCTGTTTGAGTTGACTTGCCGGAGTTCGAATTTTCGGAGGCTGCAGGTTTTGCTCCTTAGCCTGAACCGCTTCAGACTTTGGCCTCCAAACCTTGCGAGTTGGTGGCGGCTTTTTGACCACCTCTTTTTGCAGCTTCCGACGGGCTTCTTCAGCTTTGGCCCGTGCTTGCGCCGATAAGGCGCGGCGTTTGCGGATGCGCTCCTCCAGTGTTGAGCGATTCCGTTTGACACGGACCCACTCCATTGTCGATGGTTTGGAGGAACCACCCTTCACTTGCTGTTGAGGCTGTTCGCCTCGTTTGTTCTTCAGATCCGCATGATTGCGGACCCCGTCAACGGACTCCATGGCCTTGGCGAATTGCTTCGCGAGACGTTGATGTTGCCTCTGGCGGGCTCTCTTGGAGAGAGTCACCACGCCTTCAATGGCGGATTTGACCTTCTTTGAGGTCGGTAGGGCCTCACTCAACGCAGCTTCGGCGTCGATTGGGGTGAGGTCGTCGTTGGTGGCTTCAACTTCATCACACCAACGGACTTTTCTCCTGGAGGAGAACTTCTGGAACTTCTTGGACTTAGGGGAGGAGGTAGATCCGGATGAGGACACGTACTCCTCGTACTTCTGCTGGTCGAATTTATACTCGACCTCCTCCACGACCGGGATCGAGATCCGCGGCTGCGACACTCCGATCTCGGCAGCGAGATCGGTAGCTCCCACTGTGGTCGCCAGATTGTTCGCGGGAAAAGTTGGGTCTTTCTTCATTATCGATTCCATTGCACTCAGTTAACAACTTTATGCGTTACAAAGAGATCCGGTCTTTTTATAAGATCCGGCTTACAATGAAAATCAAAATAAAACAAAGAAATCAAAATTACAACTTCTCTCTTTTATCGAACAAATCACAAGATCCTGTTATCCGGTCTCTTGCTTTGTGGGTTGTTTGCCTGTGCCGGGGTTGATTACCGTGGACCACCGCGCAATCTCGATCCGAACAGATCTACGTGGTGTGACGGGTATTATCCCACCAAGGAGATAATAGCCGTGAGGGATCGTTTCACCAAGGAAACGCTCGCTCAAATCTCGGGATCTAAGAACCAAGCTTCGATCCGGAGTGGAATGACGTAGATCTGGAAGTCCAAGCCTTCAAGCCTTCACAATCCGAGTTGAGGTCGCAATCCGGCAGAGTTTTGGCTCTTCAGAAGTTTCAGAAAAAAGTCCTCTCAAATGAACAAACACCTGGCCTATTTATAGGCACTCAGAACTGTGCATATGCACAGTTCTGAGCCTAGCCACCCCAGGTTCGCTCGGTTTCGGCCGAGTTCCCGGGTGTTGGTTCGTTTCGTCGTTTTCCGGTGTTTTCGGTTCTTCGTCGTTCGGATTTGATTCGGTTTCTGGAATCGACTCATTAACTTGATTCCAAATATGGCAGTTAATCCGTTTCTGAGTTCGAGTCTGGGATTGATCTTGATTCGATCGTTATATCACCGAGTTCGCTCTTGTTTAGATGACTCGGTGATTCCCCGAAACGTTGGTTTGATTCCACGTGCGAACGTGTTCTGTTGCTTGTGTGCCTCGTCGTCTCGAACTCTCGTTGATTTGTTCGGGTCTTGATTCGATTGCCCGAATCTTCATTTGGCAGTAGATCCGCTTCGGTGTTTGAGTTCAGGTCCGTTTTGTTGTTGGACGACTCGTTAACTTTCCGAACCGTTGGTTTGGTTCTGCACGCGAACATATTCCGTTGCTTGCGTGCCTCGTCGCCTTGTCGCTCGACCGTCCGTTGATTTGTCGAATCATCGTGCTGAGCTAAGCTAAGGGACCTATAGGCAATTTTACACGCCTACACCTGATTCATTCCCTTGAGATTGCTCCGTTACGGTGATCTCGAGAAGAGTGATTATCTTACTGTTGCCGAGATAATTGCTTCGGCTTCTTGATTCCTCCACGAATCGATGAAGCTCCGGATCTGATCTGATCGTCTGATGGTCCACGGATACTATCATCCTCGTTACAGGCCAAGATCCCATGCAAACAGCAGGCGATAAACACCCGTTGCACTATTTGACGAGAGTTGTACTTTTTTTTGTTTTCATTGTGTAAAGGTCTTATAAAAAGACTAACTTTTATTTTCATTGTAACGTTTGAAGTTGTAATGAACACAGCAATGAATACATTGACTTTCTCCCTAAACAAGCTGGTGACAATAGTGGGAGCCAACAGCTTCACTGCCGAAGCTATCGTGACGCAACCAGAAATCAAGATCCTAGTGAATGAAGAGGTCGAATATGAGTTCGACCAGCAAAAGTTCGAGGAACACTTGTCCTCCTCCAGATCTACCTCTCCCCGTGGGTCCAGAAAAGTCTGTTGGTCTTCTGACATGAAGACCCGAGAAGATGATCTCCGCATCACCACCGCTGCAGTCATAGATCACGACATGTCACCGATATCCAGCGAGGTTAGATCAGCAAATCCAAACTCCTCCTTGACCAAAGAGTCGCTTGCCAAAGATGCCCTAACATTGTCAAAGAGGGTGCGCCAAAGACGGTGTCAACGTCTTGCACATCAACTTGGTAAGGCTTTGGAGCCAATGGACGGGGTCTGCTATGATGTGGATCTAAAATCTAGGTAGCCCCAAGAACAACAATGATGATCGAGCAACCCCTCCTCTAAAACAGAGAAGAATGAATGGGTTAGCGTCAAGAGGACCCGCTCTACCCTTGAGGAGTGAATCTATAAGTGCTGCGTATTACTTGCGCATGCCCGAGTCCTCGTGCGGAAAGCACAAGAAATGCAGAAGGAAGAGGTGGTTATAAAATCACTCACGTAGAAACGGGGTTGGATGGCAAAGTTCAAATCAGCGCCTAAGGCAAAAGTAGACGAAGTTACCATTCAGCCTTCGTAAACTCCGGATTCCGCTCCCCTTGTCCCCGTGCCTCAGACAAAGCCATGTGGTAGCCTGGATCTCACCAAATTCAGAATTCCTCTAAAAGACTGTCTCGGTCCTTTCCCCGAAGATCGAGATAAAGCACCTGTTAAGGAGCGATTGGGACCGTTGAAAGGCTCCCAAACAACCATTCAAGCTGGGGGTCGTACTAATCCCCCCAATAATAAAAGGAAAGCTCTTATGACTGACCGTATCGGATTGCGAGTCGAAGTACAAGAGCCCGTTAGAGTTTCATGCTCACGAAGGCGTAAATATGAACGAGTGACTCTTGGAGACGCCAATAAAGCATCGTACCCCCAGAGGGAAACGTTTTTGTCTGATGATGACATTATACCTGGGAAGCCTTGCCAACACATGATAGGTTGCTCCAGTCATCAGACTGATGAGTTGTACTATCAGGCAGCAAATACGAACAAGTCTCGGAAGAGAAATGTCTGAGAGACGAACTCTCGTTGTCCGTGTGTGAAAATCATCAAGGCAGTGTTGTCAGAATGCAGCTGCCACGAAACTACTCCCCGGAGAGTCTCTGTATTTGAACGAATCTCTACTGAAGCGTTCAAACCAAAGATGAGGCATTTCTGCATAAGAAGGCTAACTGGTTTAGGTGATGAGTTCCCTCGAGTAACTATCAACACGGCCGACAAAGGCAAGTCCTCGTGACCCTTCAATCCTGAATCTTTTGCAGAAGTATCTCAGCGCATGACTTGGCTGCGATCTGGAACTATCAGACCTAGACCCAGGAGGGGACAATCCTCGGATGACGAAATGTCAGATGCTTGCTCTGCGATGGCTTCTGACGATACGGCATCCAGTGCAGGGCAATCTTATGAATCATTCATGATTAATGCCGAACAAATGGACCCTTGATGGTATGGTCATTCGTTGGCACTATTCGCGGAGTAGCCTTCGATTGGTATCGTCGTCTTAAGCTAGGAAGTATCAGCAGTTGGGATAACATGGAAGACATGTTCCTCACGAATTTCTTCGATGACGACACCAAAGTTTCAATCGGAATGTTATTCGATGAGAAGCAGAAGGACGGAGAGTTGGTCGAAAACTTCGTTAAACAATTCCGAAACAAAGCGATGAACTGTCGAGATCCGGTCAGCGAAGACTTCATCCTGGAAACCTATCACAACAATCTTTCTCTGGATATTCTTGAACCCATAGGAATGGAGCCATCCAAGACTTGGAAGGATTTGAAGGTCCAAGGAGAACGAGCCAGACGCTTCCTCAAAAGGAAGAAGGCCGAAATAGGTCAGACAGCGACTAATGTCCCACAACAGAATTTTGTTCCCAGGGGTAAAAGGAAAGCACAATCGAACGCAGTCAACGCAAACCAAACGTTTGAGCTGCAAGCGCAACCACAACCGCAACAACAGCAGCAAAAGGCGCCTCAACAGTCATGTTGGCAACAACAGCCTCAAAAGTAAAAGACCACGGAACCAAAGTTCTCAAAGGTTTATTATTTTAAAGAAGACGAGGTCCTTGGTATTTTTAAATACCTCGTAGAGAACAACAAGATCAAGTTACCTCCGATCCAGGATTAGGAAGACACCAAAAGGGTTAAGATCCGAAATACAGCGCGTTCCACAGAGCAGTCCACCACTCGACTAAGTCATGCTTTGCCCTCAAAAACAAGATCCAAGCTTTGATCGACGTTGGGGTCATTACTATGAAACAGTCTAAGGAAAAGAAGGTGGGTGCGACCGTAATGAACGTAGAGATGAACACAGTGTCAATCAGCTTCGGATATGTTCCTTTGAATTCATTTCAACCCAAAGCTGTAATGAACGTAACGGTGAAGACCATCAACGACGATCATCACGAATAATGCCAGAAAGGACTTGTGCCACACACAACCCCAAACGGTGAGATTCTATAGGTCTATCCTGATCTAATTAAAGATGAACAGTGGGCCAGATCATCATCCAAGAAGAAGTCAAAAGGGAAAGGAAAATCTTATTGCGGAGCCTCAGCTATCCCATAAAAAGAAGATGAGGAAATCCCGACCTTCCTGCTCTCACCAGATGAGCAAGAAGCCTTTTCAACAAATGGAGAACCGGTCTTTACTACCCGGAGTGGAAACGAATACCATTTCAAGTATCTGACCGCCTCCGAGCAATTAGCTAGGCAGGGGGTAACAAAAACCATTCCCTCTAAGACATTAGCACAAATGGGAATGGTCACAACTCCCCCAACACCTGTTGAAAAGACTCAGCAAAAGCTAAAGGAGAAAAAGCCTTTATACCAAGAGGGTCAGAACCCGAAGTAGTCTCGGTTCAATCAACCAATTGGGAGAGACAAGCCGAGGACCTCGAACACTCTGAACCGCTTTGATATTATGTCTTAGTTAGCCAATATACCGGCCAGAATAACTCTATACGAGCTGCTACATCTTTCGAAAGACACGAGGGAAGCATTGTAAGAAGCCTTGGCAAATTCTGATGTTTTTCTGACTCAAATCAAGCCATCCCCTGAAGAACCAGAGCCGTCAGTCCAACATTACAACCTCACATCACACCACTTTCCTTGCATTTCTTTCACCAAAGAGGACATGCAGACGAAGAATTCAAAGCATGACTGACCCTTGTATTTCACTGGGCACATTGGCTCCAGCGTGGTCAACCGGATCCAAATCGATCCGGGTTCCGTTGTTAGCATCATGCCACTCCGATTGATATATAATTTTATAATACCACCTAGTAAGCTGGCCTCCACGGGCACTACGATCTATGGATTTAACACCAGTGGGTCCAGACCACTAGGTAAAATCCGAGTGAAGTGCCAGATTGGAGACTTGAAGTCGGAAGTCACATGTTATGTAATTGATATAGAGACTTCCTATAATTTACTGTTGGGTCGACCATGGATCCACGATAACGTTATAGTCTCTTCCACCCTCCATCAGTGTCTTAAATATCTAGATACTAATAATGAGGTTAAGACGGTGGTCACGGATAATCAACCGTTTAAGTGGTTGAAAATTTATTTTACTGACTCCCTTCTCTACGAGGCTGAATCCGATAATGAATCATCGGCCTAAGGTATGGATAGTGGAGAAGAAGCTGACACCGAAGCTAGGTTTGATTACAATGGTGATTTTGTACTTAATGATATTATACCCATTGTAATCAATCTTGATGATGAAGAGTCATCGGATGGTAGTTGTAATTGGAAACTTGCCAATGAAATAACAATAAATGATGATTTAGAGTACTCATTGTGTCTTGATAACATGATGAAAGGGTTATATGATAACCCCGACTTGTATATGCCACTTCAGTCATGTTGCATAATGAAGAAGCATGTTGAAGATTCGTTCGAAACGACATTTGTTGTCCCAGCAAAGGCAGGGGGTGAAAAAGATGTCGTTTATGGTAAAGGGAAGGAATTTTCAGTACCAGATCACTTCTTGAGAGAAGAGGACGATGATGATAAACCAGCTCCTCATTTATTCAGATATGATACAAAAGCACGAAGCCTCATGAAGAGATACAGATATGACTTCGCACTCGGAGAGGATCTTTGTTTCGGTCGAGGTTCGCGAGTTTCACCTCGTATGGCTTATGTACCAAAAGGAAAACCCGATGATTATTATAGCTACAGAAGAGGTTTAGGCTACGTCTCCTCATCCGATGATGAGTGTTGCTGACAGGTTATCGATCAAATAGCTAATAAGGTTAATGACGGATATTCTTCCGATTCTTCAGCTTGGGACTCTGATGCTAGTCTTGGGGAAATGTTCCAAAAATTGATGTCGAACATGACCACAATTGACCAAGTCACCATTGAGGAAGACGATCAAATACCAACTTAGGAAGTCCCTTGGGTTCATCACCTGAATATGTAGTACGGTGATAAGTTCGAACAAAGGAAATCCCCTACCGAGGACCAAGTAATCCAAGTGAATATGGGTGATGAGGATAACCCGAAACCGATATTCATCGGCGACAGTCTCCCGCCAAATGAGAAAGAAGAGCTAATTGCCCTACATCGATGTTTTTGGTTGGAACTATGAGGATATGCTAGGGCTCGATCCCAATATGGCGATGCATCGCCTTAATATTAAGCCGAATGTCAAACCAGTTAAACAATAGCAAAGACGGTTTTGTCAATAAATTATGGAGGCAATCGAGTCCGAAGTTAAAAAGCTTATTGACTCGGGTTTCGTCAGAGAGGAGCAATACCCTGAGTGGTTTGCCAATATTATCCCAGTCCTTAAGAAGAACGGAAAGATAAGGATCTGCATCGACTTCAGAGATCTTAACACTGCCTGCCCGAAAGACGATTTCCCTCTTCTTATCACAGATGTTATCATCGATAATACATGTGGGTTTGAGAGAATGTACTTCATGGACAGATTTTTTAGTTATAATCAAATAAAGATGCATCCAGATGACGAAAAGCATACCGCATTCAGAACACCCCTCGGGGTTTTCTGCTACACAGTTATGACTTTCGGCTTAAAAAACATAGGTGTCACATATCAAAGAGCCATGTCAAAGATTTTTCAGGAGCATCTATAGAAGACTGTCGAATGCTACATGGACGATCTAGTTGTGAAAATCCGTGACAAGAATGATCACATCAAAGACTTAAAGACAACGTTTGACCTGATGCAGACTCATCAACTGAAGATGAATCCTACGAAATCTTTCCTCAGAATGTCCAGTGGCAAATTCCTTGGATTCATCGTCACCACCAAGGGTATTCACATCGACCCTGATAAAGTGAAGGTAATTAACAAGTTGCAACCCCTAAGAAACCTTAAAGAACTCAGAGGGTTACAAGGACGGTTAGCTTATATCCGTCGGTTCATCTCGAACCTCTCGGGAAAATGTCAACCATTCTCCAGGCTCACAAAGAAGGGCGTATCATTCGTATAGGACGATGCTTATCAAAAAGTGTTCGAGAATATTAAAGAATATCTCTCGAAACTCTCTATACTTGTTGCACCGAAATCGGGCAAACCATTCTTGATTTATGTCAAGGCGACGAGACACTCATTAAGTGCATTACTTGCATAAGATGATGACAACGGACATGAATAGGCAGTATATTACTTGAGTCGGACCCTCGTGGGTGCCGAATCCTGGTATCCAATGATTGAGAGGGAATGTCTCGCCTTGGTGTTCGCAATTCAAAAGATACAGCATTACTTGGTTGGACAGACTATTTACGTCATTTCCAACATTAACCCAGTCCGAGTATTCATTACACAACCAGCTTTCATGAATTGGCGGTTAGCAAAATAGGCCTAACTTTTGTCCCAGTACAATCTGCACTTTAAACAACAGAAATTAGTCAAAGGATAGGTTATTTGTGATCTTCTGGCAGCTAACCCACCTATGGATACTGTCGAAGTATACGACGATCTGCCAGATGAAACCCATAAAGCCAACGTAACTTCTCATCAACAGGTGTGGCGTTTGTACTTCAATGGTGCTTCTCAAGCAACTAATGTGGCAAGTGCTCCTGGATGTTCTAAAATTTCCTTTGGAGTTGGAGTTGTCTTAGTTTCTCCGGGAAAACATGTAATGCCTCGGGCCTACTCACTGAACGAGCCATGTTCAAAAAACATAGCCGAGTATAATACGCTACTTATTGGACTCATCTTTGCTAAAGAGCTTGGGGTTAAGTATCTCAAAGCTTTTGGTGATTCTCAACTCGTAGTGAAACAAATTCAAGGAGAGTATGAGGTCAGAAATCAAGATTTGATACCATACCACAAGGTGGCTGTCGAGATGGCAGAATCATTCGAATGATTCTTCATTGAGTACATTTCACATCTAGAGAATACTTACGCATATGCACTAGCAGCGTTAGCAGTATCTCTGGCACAGCCTCTCGAAATGGAACAGCTCGTTACGGTAAGAACTCACCACATCTTCATACCAATCTATAATGTAGACAACGGAGAAGAGAATGTTAAATAAGTGCATTCAACCTAAGTTGAGTTCAAATTCCGAGACTGACATTTCCCTATCATAGACTACGTCCTACACGGGATCTTACCAGAAGACATGAAGGAAAGAGACTCAATTCGACGAAGAGCATTGAGATTCTATTATAACACAGAGAGTCAAATGCTATATCATCGGGGGTACGATGGTTTACTACTACGCTGCCTGTCGACTAAAGAGGCAAAAGAAGTCCTTAAGGAGACGCACGAAGGAGTTTGTGGTGCATACCAACCAAGCCCAAACTTTATGACCGCATCAGAAGGATGGGATATTTCTGTCCCACCATGATAAAAGACGCAGTCATGTATGCTCGAAAGTATCATGCATGTCAAGTGCACGCAAATTATATGCACCAACCCCCAAGGCATTTACACCCTTCGGCCACATCATGGCCTTTCGAAACTTGGAGAATGAACATCGTGGGTCCTATTTCCCCCGTCAGTCAAAGGCGACCGATTCATCCTGGCAATTACCGATTACTTCTCCAAATGGGCTGAAGCAATTCCGCTCAGAGAAGTTAAGACGAGCAACGTCGTGACCTTCATCAAACACCATATTATCTATCGGTATAGTGTCCCGAGGCGAATCATACAAGACAACGATCCTCAGTTTGTCAGTAATGTTTTTATCAAATTTTGCGAGAAGTTCAAAATTCAAGACGTCTTGTCGACAGCTTACAATCCCATAGCAAATGGATTGGCTGAAGCCTTCACTAAGACTATCATAAAATTTTTGTCAAAACTCGTGAAGACTAATAAATGAAATTGGGACGATAAGCTCGGCGAAGCTCTATGGGCCTATCGTACCACAGTTCACACACCAACTGGAGCAATCTCGTATTCTCTAGTGTACGGGTGTGAAGCAGTTCTTCCATTGGAGATCCAAATTCCATCTCTTCGGATCGCTCTTACAACGAAGATGACGACTGAAGAACAACATCAGAAACGTCTCGAAGAACTCAAGATGCTTGATGAAAAGTGCTTGGAAGCCCAACAGCACATTGAATTCTATCAATTCAGAATCTCTCGAGCTTTTGACAAGAAGGTTCAACAATGAAGTTTTAGAGAAGGTGACTTGGTCTTAGCTGTCCGACGACCAATGATCCTTAATTCCAAGAAGAAAGGCAAGTTTGAACCCAAATGAAAGGACCATTTGTGGTAGAGATAGTCTATTTGAACGGCGCATATTGCCTTATCACCAAGGAAGGCACCCGGTTCATGATGCTGATAAACGGGAAGTTCTTGAAAAAATACTACCCTTAGTACATTCAAGATAACCCATGTATTGGGAAGTTCCCGGAAGAATACTACGTGTAGTATTCTTAGGGATAACCTAGTTACTACAAAGATGATAAATAAGAGATCCATACTTGGACTCTGAATGTTTTCAAAGTTGGAACATATCTTATTATTGACATCGAATTCACCGATTCTCGTGAATTTTTTTGCTGAGACGAGATTCGACCATTTTGACAAGATCAATCTTTCTCCACAAAATCCCTCACTAATCAAATCAATTGACGGTGGGTCCACCAAAACTTCTATCCACCAATCTTCAATGTTTTTTAAACTTGACATGTTAAGTGTTGATCACTTAACATCAAAATCTTCCATCGAGTGGCTAGTACAAATTGGCGGTTTTCACTACTATCGGTATTACACTCCCACTTCTTTCTTGGTCGAACCTATAAAAGTTAGGGCCAAGGCCAAAATCCCCTCTCGATTCCTTCCATGAACGAGAGGTCCACTTTTAATTTGAGCAATCAAACCTATAAAAGTTAGGATTGCCTCCAACCCCACTTGGTCAAACCTGCAGATAGTTAGGACTAAGATCGGATTCCCACATTCGATAAACGAGAGACTTCCACCCTTTTGATTTCAGCCAAACCTATAAATGTTAGGGTCAAAATCGGAATTTCACCTTAATAAATAAGGGATTCTTTTCTTGGGTTAAGCAATCAATCCTATAAAAGTTAGGATTGCTTGAATTTTTCTGATTCTCGGAGTGGAGATCTCATTCCTAGTTTCACCTTTTCGGATTCTGGGGGTGGAGATCCCACCTTAAGTTTCCTTTGCAACTGGAGATAGAATATAAAATTCTTCCTCTTTAGTTTTGGAAGATAGAATATAAAATTCTTTCTCCTTGTTTTGGGTTTGTCTTTACCATAAACAAGGCCTGGGGACAGAATATAAAATTTTTCTTCTCCAGTATCGGGTTTGCCTTTTACCCTAAGAAAAGACACAATTCCTAACTTCAAATCCATGCACTTCATACACGGAAGATTTTATCTCGATCCCTAATTAGAGATAAGCCTGTGTCTAACACACGTTGCCAGTTTAGTCTTTCACCGATTGAAAAAGATACCAGAATCCAAGTCTGGGGACTTTTATCTCGAAACCTAAGTAGGGATAAGTCAACGCCTAACACGCGTTGTCGGGTAGCCTATTCCCATGAGAAAGAAGAAGTTTACGTATTCAATATCATAGCACTAAAAGAGTTAACTCTTTTAGCACAACATCACATGTGAAACAGGTTTTAATAATTCACATGCTAGCCCGATTCAAACAGTAATCGATAAAGGCACATCAAACCCGTTGATGGCTGAAGGTTTACCAAAAATCCTATGAGGACGCCACAAGGGATGAGTAAGTCTATGTATTCAAAAATCAAGTAAGTCTATGTATTCAAAAATCATAGTGCTAGGTTTCGTTCTTTTAGCACAACGTCACATGCAAAACGGATTTGAACAATCTGCATGCTACACCGATTCAAACAGTAATCGGTAAAGGCAAGCCAAATCCGTTAATGGCTAAGGATTTGCCAAAAATCCTATAAATATTGTGGTTATTCATCCTAGAAAATGATCATAATAAAGAGAAGAGTGAGCTAAAGAAAAGATTTTATTTCATTAATAAAGTTAAAATGAAGGAACTATCGCTCCGAGTACAATCTGCGGCTGAGAATCCGGTGTTCCAGCATAGAAAGATCTTCGGCAAAACTCCGTTCGAGTTTAGCCTGCAACTCAGCTCAAATGGAATCTTCAGATGTATCCAATATCTTCACGGTTGCGCTCCTCAACTTAGCCAACTTCTCTTCTGCAGGCTCCAGCTTCCCCAATGTCTGTCTTCGAGAGTCTTCAGCATTAGCTAAGTCGTCCTCAAGAATAGCGCGAGATTCTTCGGCATACTTCAAGGCCTTCTTAAGTTCAGCTATCTCCTCGTTGGCCGAATCTAGAGAGCTAAGTAAATCAGCCTTAGCCTTGTTCTTCCTCAAGAGATTAGTCCTCATCTGTGTAACAGAGCTCTTCTATGACTGAAGATCATGTCCAATGTATAATCTGGAGTCATGCCACTACTTCAACTCAGATTCCAACTGAGTAGCAACAAAATAGGGAGCACCTCTAGTCTTCTATTCCCCTAACTCTTGGGATTCGCGCTCCAGTATGGCAAGATCCGCAACAAGGGAATCGGCTAGCTCGGGGTCCCCCTCCTCCCTAATCATCATCATATGACGGTCAAGCGATCGTCTGTACTGATCAAAATGGAATCCATGATGAACGATCCTCTTGACCATCTTACCCAAGAAAGTAAGGAAACTCTCAAGATCTATCCGGAACATGTCTGTGCTCGGATCAGTATCAAATAATAAAGCCATAATGCGCTCATATGGAGACGGTGAAAACCCTACAAATAATCATATGAAGAGGTAAGAAATCCTAGAGTATTGTGGGAAAATTCCAAAGTGAATTATGAGCTTACCAGCACCGACAGAGGTTCTTTCATTTTGATGTCCTGTAGCGGGCTCCACCAATCTAGTCTTGGTAGGCTCGGGAATGATAGCAGGCACGATTGTCGATCGTATATCGACTCCTCTGGGAGATTCTGCCATGCCCAGAGCGTTTGAGGGAACAATAGCCTAAAGATGGGGATCGAACGACTGACTCATAGCCATACTTCCCTTCAGTGGAGAAGAGATAGAACCCTCAAGCAAACTAGAAACTCCAGGAATCGTAGTAGTATCAGTCTTAGCGGCTAGTCCTATGATTACAACTCTTTGTCAATCAAATAGAGATTTCGACAAATGAAGAGAATGATGATACAGAGGATTACATGCGTACCTGTGGATAAACCACCCTCAGGCAGACTAGAAACACTAGGAATCGAAGTAGTATCAGTCTTAGCGACTGGTCTTGCGATTACAACTCTTTGTCAATCAAATAGAGATTTTGAAAAATGAAGAGAATGATGATACAGAGGATTACGTGCGTATTTGCGGATAAACCACCCTTAGGCAGACTAGAAACACCAGGAATCATAGTAGTATCAGTCTTAGCGGCTGGTCCTGTGATTACAACTCTTTGT